>VZZY01003397.1:0-41981 GCA_013400335.1 Eurystomus gularis | reverse complement strand
CGCAGCGGAAGGCCGGCGGCCGGCAGCTCCCGACAGTGCAGGAGGCCGGCGGGCTGCAAGGAGCTGCTGGATGTCAGCGAGGTCCTGGCCAGCCTCCTCCCCGCGCCCGAGCGGCCCCTCAAGCGGCAGGCCCGCGAACCTCCCGCCAGCGAGACCCCGGCCAAAGTCTTCCAGCGGATGAAGGCCCAGGCCTCGCAGCAGCAGCAGGAGGCCAGGCAGCCCGCGGCAGAGGCGCCGCAGCGGACCTGCCGCACCGACCCCATCCTGACCCCCGTCCTGAAGCCCGCGCAGCGGGAACGGAGGAGCAAGGAGCCTGTCGCGGCTGAAAGGCAGCAGAGACCCGCCCGGGAGCCTGCTGCGGCAGTCCAGCCAGAGAAAGGTTTGTTGGGTTGCGGCTCCGAGGCAGCTGTTTCGTATTTAACCTTTGGCTCGGTGGGACTTTCTCCGCATTTCGCCTAATGACTGCCAGGGTCTGGGAAAAGCAGCCGGGAGGGGCTTCATAGATAAAAAAAAGTACTGGTACCTGTACTGGCATTTCCCCAGATGGCTGGGATCTTTCCATAGAAGCACAGAGTGGGCTGGGTTGGAAGGGGCCTTAAAGATCATCTCATTCCTATCCCCCTGCCATGGCAGGGACACCTCCCATTAGACCAGGTTGCTCCAAGCCCCGTCCAACCTGGCCTTCAGAACTTCCAGCCACGGGGCATCTACAGCCTCTCTGACAACCTGTGCCAATGTCTCACCACCTTCACAAGCTTTTTTTTTTTAGTGACTGTAGCATAGTTGATTTCTCTTCCCTTTTCTTTACCTTCAAGGAATCCCTCCCGTAGTATTTTCTCCCTCTCTTGCTCAGTCTGGCTTTAACTGCTCCCTCTGTTGTGTCTCTGAGTGGCATTGACCCTCTGTAGCATCCCGAAGGCCAGAGAATCATGCTTTACAAATGAAAAAAATGAAAACGATTGATTTAACAATCCCCTACAGCCAGTACAGAAAGGAGGACGTTTGGTGGAGGAATGGTTTGGGTGTTGAAATCCTTCTGGCACCTTTCCCTGGGCACTCTGGTCCCATGGCTTGTCCAGTGCATCTTCTGTCCGACTAGTTGGTGTAACGTGAACTTGGAACCGTATCCGTCCCGTAACTGTGCTGTAGCTGCTCTAGGCGAGCAGGAATGGCCTCCCTCCTGTTCCTGTGTACCTGCAAGGGTGACAGGGATGTTTTAGGGAGGGTGTCCCACAGCGGTGCCCTGTTATTCTCATGCTGTGAGCACCCAGAGTGGGAGACCCGCTGAAGTACTGGCTGGTTTATCAGAGGGGTTGTGCTTCACCACTACAGGTACTCCTGTTTGAAGTACAGGACTTAGGAATCTCCTGTACGACACTTTTATCCAGTTCTGGGTGGGGGTTAAGACCCGCCTGGTTTGTCCATGCTCATTTCAAGGCATAATTGCAGAAAACTGGGCTGAGTGCTCAGCCTGGCCTGCCTGGCCAGAAGCCTGGGCTGCTGTGTGCTGCTTTTACTGGGGGAATCTCGAGTTGTTCTCAAAAGAACTTGCCATTACGGAGGCGGCTGTGCCCTTGTTTTATGGTTAGATATGAACAAGTTCTCCTAAATCTCCTTTCTAACATAAAGGCACTGGTTACCTTTAGTTTTTTAGTTGTATGCAATAAAAAATGAGACTAAATCATTATTATGGTGACTGGAAAAAAGGGGAACGTTGCACCACCTGTTTTTAATAAAGGGTGGAAAGGAGACCCCTGGGAACTACCGACCTGTCAGCCTCACCTCTGCCTGGGAAGATCCTGTTGATCTTCCTAGAAGCTCTGCTAAAGCACACGGAAGACAGGGAGGTGACTGGAGACAGCCAGTACGGCTTCACCAAGAGCAAGTCCTGCCTGACCAACCTAGTGGCATTCTAGGATGGAGTGACTACATCAGTGGACAAGGGAAGAGCTACAGTTGTCACCTGTCTGGAGTGCTGTAAGGCCTTTGACTTGGTACCCTGCAGCCTTCTCTCTGAATTGGAGAGATGAGGATTTGATGGGTGGAGTGTTTGATGGATGAGGAATTGGTTGGATGGTCACATCCAGAGGGTAGTGGTCAACAGCTCAATGTCTGGATGGAGACTGGTGACAAGTGGTGTCCCTCCCAGGTCTGTACTGGGACCAGTGCTGTTTAATATCTTCATCAGTAACATGAACAGTGAGATTGAGTTTGCAGGTGACACTAAGCTCAGTGGTGCGGTTGACATTCCTGAGGGACGGGATCCATCCAGAGAGATCTGGAGAAGTAGGTCTGGGTGAACCTCGTGAGGTTCAACAAGGGCAAGGTCCTGCACATGGGCTGGGGCAGCCCCTGGTATCACCACAGGCTGGGAATGAAGGGCTGGAGAGCAGCCCTGTGAAGAAAGACTTGGGGGTGCTGGCGTGAGGAGCTGGAGCTGAGCTGGCCCCGTGCGCTCGCAGCCCAGCAGCCAATGTCCTCCTGGGCTGCATCCCCAGCAGCGTGGGCAGCAGGGCAGGGAGGGGATCCTGCCCCTCTGCTGCGCTCTGGGAGACCCCCCTGCAGTGCTGGGGCAGCTCTGGAGTCCTCAGCACAGCAGAGACATGGACCTGCTGGAGCGGGGCCACAGGAGGCCCCAGCAATGATGGGAGGGTGGAAGCCCTCTGCTGGGAGGCCAGGCTGGGATAGTTGGGCTTGTCCAGCCTGGAGAAGAGAAGGCTCCAGGGAGACCTTCTGGTGGCCTTGCAGGACTTCAAGGGGCCTGTCAGAAAGATGGGGACAGACTTTTGAGCAGGGCTTGTTGGGACAGGACAAGGGGGGATGGTTTGAAACTAAAAGAGGGAGATTTAGACTAGAGAGAAAGAAGAAATTGTTTACTCTGAGGGTGGTGAGAGCCTGGCTGAGGCTGCCCAGAGAGGTGGTCACTGCCCCATCCCTGGCACCATTGCAGGTGAGGTTGGCCGGGGCTCTGAGCAACCTGCTCTAGCTGCAGATGTCCCTGCTCCCTGCAGGGCTGTTCCACTAGATCCTTGAAAGATCCCTTCCAACCCAAACCAGTCTGTTTTTTATAAAAAGTGAAAGCTCCTAAAGTTTTCTTTCACTTTAACAACAGGTTTCCAGGACGTGTCTTTTTGCCTTTGCATCGTCACATCAGAAATTGATCAATGACTTTTGATGGACTATCGAATTCGTTAGTGTTGGTGCTGCTGGTTGGACCTCACTGCTGTGAAAAGCATCCCAGCTGCAGGCACCTCGGAGCTCCTGCTGCTGCCGTGGGCTGGTTACCCCCCGACACGCAGACACACACGTGAGGGTGCTTCTGAGGTGCAGCTGAGGCCGCACACCAGCTAAGCCCTGGTGAGAAGGGAAAGCTCGCCTTGCCATCCACCTTGGGAAAGACAAGCAAGCACGTCACTGCATGGAGGAGTTTAGTATCTTACCGAGTATACATCTGGCTTTCCCTGCCAACGCTTTTCTTCCCCAAATTCAGAGACTTGTGTTATTATTTTCCAGGTTCACTTTGCAGTGTGTTTGCTGAGAAGCAACGTGGGGAAGCACTGGCCACAGACCCCCTCATGTCAGAATCCCCTCAGAAGTTCTTCTTCCGTGTGAAGCAGAAGCTGCAGCAGCAGCAGCAGCAGCGAAAAGGTACTGGCCACTGCTCTGAGAAACACGCCAGAAGCTTCCTTGACTTGGCAGTCTCTGTTCTCGCCCGTCACCCCTCGTGGGCACTGGCAGAGCATCATTCTTCTTCCCTTGTAGCCTGCGTGCAGCCAAAAATGGAGGAAGCAACCTGCCAATCTGCTTTTCAGCCCTGGCGTTAGGCTTGGTTTGGCTGAGGTCTGGGGCCGTGGGCTTCTGACCCTGACGCTTGAGTGTTAGTTGGTTTGAGTAAAGTGTCTTCTGACAACAAAAGCCACCTGCTTCCAGGCTCCCGACGTGGCTGAGAGTGCTTTAGGTGGAACACTGCCGTTGGAGTGTGAAACTTGGGGGAAAAATCCTACATCTCTTATTTGCTGGCTCTTTTAAATTGGTTTTTTCTTCCTTTTTAAGACATAAGGAGAAAACTTTTGGTTCCGTGAGAAATTGTCTTGTATTTGGTTTTTCTCCATATTGTTATTTGATAGCAACCCTGTGTGTGCTTCTGCCCTGTAGGTCAGTTTTGAAAATGTAGGTGAAGAAAACAATTCAGGCCAAAGTCTGAGGAGGGCTGGACTTCAAAACTGACCTTAACGTCTCTGACAACTCAACCCCCAGTGCTTGTGCTCCTGGCACAGCAGCGGTGTGGCTGCAAGTCCAGAGATTTGAGATGCTGGGTTTTGCAAAAAGAGATTTTTTTTAGCTCTGGAAGGAGGGTTTGTACAGAACAGATGGGAAGGCTGGTAAAGATCTCCTGTTAATGGATATGGTATGCACCAGCCAGGGCTTGGGGGAAAGCGGGCTCTCTGTAGGGGTTTAACAGCAGGGTGTTGATCTAGTGGTGAGAAGCTCAGCTGAACGAATGCAAAGCATGGCTTGCTGTTGGCCAGTGTTGTTGGCAGCGCTAAACAGGACAACCTCACGTGAAAAATGCAGCCAACTCATGAATTACTTTTTATTCCCTCTCAAATATCACTAATTTCTTTGTTATACTTCTTTTTTTGTTGTTAAGGGGCAGATTCAACACCTTCAAACCCAATCAAGCTGAACGTTCCTCCTTCCACAACAGCAAAGCCATTAGTCAAACCTGCTCCTGCTGCTGAGAAGCTCAGGAATGACCCTGCAAAGAACGTGGCCACAGATAAGGATGATCAGTGTAATTTCATTATAGAACCAATTGATGATGAAATGTCTCAAAATACAGGGACTAGTTCTGTGAATGCAAACTCCACCCCTTTAAAAAATGGGGCTCAATTAGAAGAAAAGCAGGGAACTGGAGAAGCAAAAGATACTGAAGTTCATCAGGACAGAAGAGAGCTGCAGCCAAGCGATAAGGAAGGTGCTCAAGGAGTGGAAAAGATGCTGGAGACGAACCCCTTGAAGCACTCACCGTGCTTGTGTACCATTATGCTCACTTCTCCCAGACTCCACATTCCCAGGAAGGAAAAGCTGAACAAGGTCCCATCAAATAAGCCTCGTACACGTCGAGCTGCTGGCAAAGCAGACAAAGAGGTGGGAGAGCTTAATCCTGCAGGGCAACTGATGATTCCTGTGAGCTGCTTGGAGCTCATAGTTGGGATTTATTTAATTTTTTTTCGTCACAAGTAAGAGCATTCGGAAGAGAATAAACTGTTATTTTATTAGATCTTACTAGTAATGGCTTTCCCATCAAAAGGACTTCTTTTTTCTCATATCGCTGGAGATCATCTGGTCCAACCCCCTGCTCCAGCAGCTCACCCAGAGCAGGGGGCCCAGGATCATCTCCAGGCGCCTTTGGAATCTCTCCAGAGAAGGAGACTCCACACCCTCTCTGGGCAGCCTGGGCCCGGCTCAGACCCCCTCACACCAAACAAGTTTCTCCTCCTGCTCCCATGGAACCTCCTGGGTTCCAGTTGGTGCCCATTGCCCCTTGTCCTGTCACTGGGCACCACTGGGAAGAGTCTGGCCCCATCCTCTTGCCCCCCATGGGCCCTTGAGCTCTTGCTCAGCATTGATCAGATCCCCTCTGAGGCTTCTCCAGGCTGAACAGCACCAGAACTCCAAGATTACGATGTTCAGGGTTTTGTTGTTTGGATTTTTGTATAAAAAGAAGGCCTTTTGGCTTCGCATTCACAAGCCACAGTATGAGCTGAAAGAATTCTCTACCTGAAGGAGCCTCCTACATCAGCTCTTTCATATATTAATTGCACACAAAGCCAAGATCTTTCCCAGCTGTAGGCCAGGGACAGGTCTAAAGTTAACTGGTACAGCTGATGGTGAGGTAGAAGTCCTGGCTTTCCCACAATGCCCAAACTTCTGTTGGGTTCCGTGGGACAAGAATCTTCTCCTAGCAGTCTAGTCTGCAGGTCTTTTTCCCATTCAATACCAGCTTGGCCGTATTTACAATTTCTGAATAAACCTCAAGGAAAGCGGTGCGTTTTGGTATGTGCCATGGTCATTGGCAGTTCCTCTTGGAAGGTGGTGGCAGGATGTGGTGGAAGCATACCTGCTCCAGTTTGAGTTGCCTTTGTTCCCTGGAGGCAGCTCTGGGATCGCTGTCCTATTCAACTCCAGCAACTTAATGGTTTCCTCCTCCCTCACCATCATCAAGCATGTTTGATACATTTTCCTGTATTAGAAAAAAAGAAAAAAGTCACCTTTAAGATGAATCATAGAATCATTTTGGTTGGAGAAGACCTTTAAGATCAAGTCCAGCCGTTCCCCCAGCACTGCCAGGTCACCACTAACCCATGTCCCTCAGCACCACATCTCCATGGCTTGGAAACCCCTCCAGGGATGGGGACTCCACCACTGCCCTGCCCAGCCTGGGCCAGGGTTTGACAACCTTTTCAGGAAGACATTTTTCTTAAATAAGGTTTGATTTAGGCAAGAAACAGGTATCTGTTACTCTTAGAGGTTTGTAGCTGCGTAGAAGATGCTAGAAGAGGTGTTGTGGTTGGGCACCACAGAGCTGCGCAGCGAGTGTACGCTGGGTAACTTCCCTCAGCCAGCGTTACATCACTGCTCGGATTTTCAGTGAAGACAAGGTTGATGGTCAAAAGGCGATCATTAAAGAAAAGATCTGGAGTTTATTAACTGAAGCTATGAGGAGAAATAATTTCAGATGTTAAAAAATCATCTGAGAAGCCTTTTTTAAAACCCCGTTGCACGTTTCTCACATGGTTTTCCCCAGCGCAGCTCAGGTGCAGCTCTGGGGCTGGGTGTTCAGGGCCAGCTGAAGGTGCCATGTGTGGCAGCAGGTCCCCGTGTCACACATGGCCACCTTCATGCTGTCCACGTGTGAGCAGTGAGCCAGCTGATGAACACAAGCCTGTGTTTGCACCGAGAACTTTTTTCTGAACAGCACGGGCGGGCAGAGTGTAAGAGGTATGGCACGGTGCCAGTCCTCCTGAGGAGCTCTGTGGATTTGCTAGAGGCCTTGGCCAATGACTTGGTCTTCTGAAAGTCAACCTTAAATTACTCAACAGTTTCTCCAACTTAAATTCCACCTTCACTTGTGTGTTACGCTCCAGCTTGATTAGGCTTCAACATTAGGTGTATAATGGTTGGTTTTGGTTTTTCCGGTCTGGGGGATGGTGCCTAAATATCTTCTCGAGCTATACGGGTTAATGTCTGTTTTGCTAATGCCTTAGTGACGTTGCCCAGCTTTGTCTAACAGAAAAATGATGGGGTTTTTTGTTTGTTTTGTTTCGTAACAGAGCATCTGCCTAACCAGTTGGAGAATTAAAGTGATGGATGGTAACACTGAAATATGTGTTGAAGGCAAACGCAAGTAAGAAACAGTTTCCTGATTTAAAGGCAGTGTAAAACCAGTTGGTGGGCGTTCGGCCCCGAGCTGGAAAGGCTGTGCCCTGTGTGCCTGGCTGAGGAGCTGTAGCTTCCAGACTTGTGGAGTATCTTGGTAACTGCAGGGAGCAGTTCCATGCGCTCCAGCCGCTTCCCTCCCCTGCTGCAGGACACGTGGCCCTTGGGTTGTATCCTGACCCCTGACAGTGCTTGCAGCTCTCCCTGCGGTTTTAAAGCACGGTTCTCTCTCCTGGCTGAGCCTGTTTGCTGCAGAGCCTGCAGCGTGGAGAGCTGCTGCACGGGGCGTGGGACTGCACGGCTGGGGAACGGCGGGGAGAGGGGACCATGGCTCTCCTGGCTTAGGTGGCCGCAGGAGCTGTGCCTTCACGGAACGTACTCTTAGCCTTTGGGAAACACAAAGCGATGTTACGGTTTAAACTTCTTTATCAAAGCAGAGGTGAATTCCTTCATGTGTGCAGGAGGTAGAGCGCCTACATACAGGAAACTACAGGTTAAATTGTTATTTCCAAGCCCCGAGTTAATCAAAGAGCTCGAGAGGAATAAAGACAAATGTGTTTCTCTAAGTAGATCCCCCAGACCAGTGCTGACCCAGGGGCCTTGCTGCTTCTGCCTCATTTCACAGGAACTCTCTTTTGCGGCTGCTTTAAATCAAAGCTGGTGCAGACTGCCCTCAGCCACGTGCTCCTGCCCCACCACCTGTGACAGCCCTACTACTCTACAGCTCTGTGGGGAGCCACGGCAGCTGCTGACCCCCTGCACGCTGGTTATTCTGGTTCTGCTCTTGGTCAGCCTGTCTTCGGATAGCTGTAAGATCAGGAAAACGTGTCTGAACAAGGGAGAGGTTTGGCTTGCAATAAAGTCGTTGGAAGACGCCAGGGTTTGACACCCTTGGAGAAGAGTGTTCAGTTCTTCCTGTAGTTAGTAACTACCTAAGACATAGTTACTTCCAGCTGAAAACCCAGAGCCTCACCCAACAGCAGCAGCACTGGAAAGGAAGTAGCTCAGTACCCTGCGGGACGTCAGGAGGCTGCATCATCTGTGGAAGCGTTTGGAGTAGGAACTGACAGTATTTCATTTGCACCCTTCACCGCTAGCAACGCCTTCTCTTCTCCTTCGTGTTGGTGTCTGATCCACGTATCTTCCACAGGACAGATCTGATTGGAGTTTACAGACCGCTGAATGGACTGCTGCTAATATTCTGGGACACGTTATGCCCTTGAATGTTTTCACTGTCATCTGGGGTTTCAGTCCCTAGTGCTGTTCTGTAGCGTGGTCTGTTGGTTCCTGCTATAAAAGTGTATTCAAAAAGAAAACAAAAAACAAACCAAAAAAACCTGTAGAATTTCCACTTTAATGCAGGGGTCTGTTTTCCATTTCTCGCAGAGAAGTCCTTCAGTGATTTCTTAACAACACCAAATTTTGCACATATTCAGGCTCCTTCTTCAGTTGTTCTTGTCCTTAAATAAGGTCAGAAATAAATAGAAGAGTCCGGGGGAAAACGCACATTTGGCCTGTGTAACGGCAGTTTTGTACCTGGCACAGTGATATCACTGCAACACCGAGCTGGATGGAGTCCTTCGGTCCGTTCTGCTTCCGCAGCCTGATGTCAAGCTCGTGTTCTGTGACTAACGTCAGCAGTAGTTGGCACCATCCTTTGTCTCCTGTCCATCAGACAAGGGCAGAACCGTTTCCCTCCCAAGCTGAGGAAACAAGCGAGCCCGTCCCACCAGTGTCTGTATCGCTCCTGAGATACCTAACAGCCTTGTCGGGAATATCAGTGTTCTGGGTTTAAACTCCTCCTTTAGTGCAAACTGTTTTATTTCTGTTCTTCGTGTTCTCTGTCTTTCCGCAGAGATATGAAAGACCTGCTGTGGCACAGCAGCGCCGTTGTGGAACGCATCGCACGCAACCAGGTGAAGACGTCGTCTGGCAGCATCTACTTGCTACAGGGAAATATAGATTCGGCGTGCATGAGAAGAGAAGGTAGGAAGATGATCCTAGACGTAACTTTACAAACGGAGGAGGGCTCTAGGTTTAACTCGCTGCCGAAGCGAGCGCTTTGGCTTACCCTGCTGATGGGGCTCACTGGGTATTGAGCACGTGCTGGAGGGTGACTCCAGCATCACGTATCTAAGGACTGGCCAGTGTCAATTGTGGCTGGTGGCTGTTGGGTGCTGCAGGTACAGAGAGGGCTTTTGGAGCATGAAGGTGGCTGATGGGTGTGTTCTAAAGAAACTGGGGTTTCTGCAGGTGAGGGGTAGCTGGAAAGTAGCTCCACAGAGGACCTGCGAGTCCTGGTGGACAGCAAGTTCACCATGAGCCAGCAACAGGCCCTTGTGGCCAAGAAGGCCATGGTCTCCTGGGGTGCACTCAGATTGTGCTGAGGCTGGGAGGGCCCTGGGGCACTCTGCAGGGACACCGCGTGCCATTCCAGCTGGATGGGCTCCAGCTTCCCGGGAAAGCAGAGTGCTGGCTCCAGGTAGCGGCGGCTCTGACCCTGGGCTGGCTTTTCTGTGGTTACACCAGTCTCTACGGCCGGGGAGCCCTGTCTGCCTAGGGTGTGAGGATGTGGGGAGCGCTGGGGTGCACGCGAACCCTGGGTGTTACTGCTGCCCCTCCGCGTTAAAAGCGTTGCCCAGCTGTCGTTAATGGTGCTTCTGTTCCCAACAGGCTTTTCCCACTGGTTCATCAAAAGATTTACATACGGGTTTTCCACAAGGTGGAAGGAGTACGCTGAGGAGCTCCTGAAGGAGAGGAGGAGGTAATTTCTCCCACTGCAATGGTCTTTTAAGTATTTTCAGAGATACTGCTGTTTGACAAGGCTACATGGGAGGAGTATAAAAGATGCAGAGGCGTGCACGAAGGCCACTGGTCACCGCTTGGAAGGACACACTTTTACTGTTCTTCCTTAGACGGGTTTGGGTTTGTTCTGCTCCTTTGTGTGGCCTGAGGCTCAGCAGAAGCAAAGGGCTTTCGTGGCTGACGCGCTGTCTGCGGGTGCAGCTGCGCCGTGCCGACCTGAGGGGGTTACGTACGCGTATGTCCAGGTCACACAAGTTAGTGTGTTGTTAAAGGGCAGATGTTTGTTACTCCTTCTCTTAACCCCCAAATCATTAGGAAAGGACGTAAGCGGAACACTGGTGAGGATGAGGATGGAGAGAGCGAGCCGGTGGTGACTGCGGACGTGGTGAAAAATGGAAACGATCCAGCAAAAGATGCCAAGAAACGTGAAATCAGAAACACCACCTATGAAGTTTTACTGAAGACTGATGAAAACGCCTGTGGGTATTTAAGAATCCTTTTCTTCAGAAAAAAAGTTGGGGGTTTTTTGCGAGCTGTTTTCCCCAGCACCAGACACTCCTAGGACACGGTTCAGCAGCGGCCGCGGCAGAGTTAGGTTAACGGCTGGACGCGATGGTCTCGAAGGTCTTTCGCTGTGATCCTGCGCAGGCTGGGCTGGGCCTTGCTGAGCAGGCCGTGCGGGAGAGGTGTTTCGTTTGCAGCCCCTCACGCTGCAGAGACCAGGAGTTTCCTTGCTCCTGGTCTGCTGATGTACCACAGCTAGAGCAAGCGTTCGGGGGCTGGTGAGGTTTCTATTCTCCACGTCGAGCTGGTTTACTCACAAGATCGCTCCTGGACTTGTGGACTCTGCAGAGCTGAATTTCCAATACGCTGTTTGGGACAAAACTGTATTTCTTGGGATTTTTTCTCTCGCAGACGTAACACCGAAGCGCTGCCCCATCCAGACTGACTCGGAGAGAGTTTACACTCGGAGCGGCCGCCTCATTAAACCGCCACTGAACTTCTGGTGTGGGCAGCGGGAGATCGTGGACCAGGAACTGAACGTGACCGTAGAAGAAGGTGGAATCGATTATCTGAGCATGGTAAGAGCCTTTCGCGTGCCGTTAATTAAATGTATCTTAAATATAACGAATAAACATGGCTTGGTATCTAACAGAAAGAGTCCAGCTCTTGTAAGTACCCAAAGAGGCAGGAAACCTCAAACATGTTATAAAAACATATTAAAACCAACAAAAAACCAGCCTTAATTTCTGTATTATGAGGCAATTGTTGCCTGTAAAGTGGGGAATGACGTCTGGAAAAACAAGCTGGGTTTGTGTCACCCCGGGTTTGGCCGAGGGTGCGCTCTGGCCCCTGCTGCAGGCTCTGCTCCGAGGGTCGGCTTGGTGTGAAACCTCTTGTAGAGGCTGACATTACATTGTTTCCTTCTGAAGATGTTCAGTAGTGAAAAATGCCAGAGAAAGACCAGTTCCACCTCTAAGAAGAACAAAAGAAAGGAAGAAGTGAAGGCAACAGAAGAAATACCAGAAAGCCAAAGTAAAGGTAAAAAAAATACATTTCATGTTTTTAAAGTTACTGATCAGAATCAGTGGGATCACGAGTCGGGGGCCTTGGCACTACGGTGACATCGTGCCGTTACGTAATTACCTAAATCTTTTCCTGTTCAATTGCTGCTTCTCTGAAGAATTACCAGAGTAGCGCTAATGCCTCCAATACCAGCTACGTATTTGTAAACCCCTACGTTATTTACACGACAGGAACGCGCACATTTCTCTCCGGAAACTGAAATGAAAGGGTTATGATTTTTTTGGAAAAAAAACAATAATTTTTTTTTTTGAAAAAAAGTCCAGGATTAGCTCCTGGACTTTGGATCTCCCCAGAAAGCTGTTACGGGGGGGTTTGGGGGGGCGTGAAGGGGAGCGGAGTTCACCGCTCCAGCCAGCTGGTGCTCTGGCTTTGCTCTGGAAGCTGGAGGAATTAAAAGAACTGGAAATGCCTATGCAGGAAAAAAAATGTATTAACAGAGTTTTAAAACCTGTCTTTTAAATACAATTTGGGAACTGCTAGAAGCCTGCAAACAATGTAAAATACAAAGCTGAGGTTTCTCTTTTAAGGCACTGTAACCATGTGTGGTGTTCTCCTGCCAGCATCTCCTCCAGGGAAAAGCACGGAAAAAAGAGCCAGTTCCCAAGGAGAGCCGCAGCCCGCTGGAAGCAAGGAGGCCAGGCGCTTCATTTCGGATGAGGACGAAAGCGATCGTGCAGTCCCTAGAACCAGAGGCAGAACGCAGCTCTCTGCTCAGCTGACTCCCTGGAATACCAGAGTGCTCCGTAAACACAAGAGCAAGGTCTCAGGAGCCAGGGGCCGCGGGGAGCTGGCCGGGCGGCCGCAGGCCCCCAGGGCCTCTCTGCGCTCAGACCGGCGCCCGCCACAAGACAAGCACGTATCGCAAGAACCGTCAAGCAAGGATGAGGCAGAGGAGTCCAGTGAAGATATCCCGCTGTCTATCAAGAGGAAAAACAAACCTTTACTCAAACAAGAGACTCTCAGAGCGTCCTCTTCGAGCTGTAGTTCCCAGGACGATGCAAGCACGGCGTCGCGTGAGCAAAGGACAGCGCAACACCCGCCGAGGCCGCGCAGGCCCAAGTCCACCAACCGCTCTGACGTCCTGACACCACCTTCCAGCGGGGCTGCTGCTGCCCGCGTGCCTGAGCAGACAACGAGGGCAAGGAGCAGAACCAACCTGCCAAAGTGCTTGCTTCAGTCTGACACCGAGACCCAAACCAGTGAAGCAGAATTGCCTGTAAAAGAGAAGAACTCAAAAGCAGCTGACAAAGACCCAGATTTTAAAGTTTCTAATAGTGCCAGGTCTTCAGCAGCAAAGCTGAGAGACCCCGAGAGGGAAAAGGTGCAGAAATCCCTAGAACTGTTTCCACGGGCAGCGGATGGTTGGTCCGAAAAGGAGCTGCAGAAGCTCTACAGGCAAGTGCTTGTCCTCTCTCCACGGGGCAGAGCTTCCCGCGGGCAGCGGGAGGCGTCAGGTGGATTTTTCAGATTCTGTCTCTTTTAGAGGTTTCCCTGACTTTTTAATTCCCCTTTAAAAAAGAAATGTTGTTAACAATTTTAGAGTTACATATTTAAGTTTTGTAAAGGGGAGATGAAACTGCAAGAATGTTTAATGAACGCACCGTCCAATTACTCAAACTACGGGGCAGCCCACAGTTTAATTACTTACACACATGATTTAATTACTTACACTAAGTAATTAAATAGCCACATTTGGTTTTGTTTCTTTTAAATTAGAAACCTAAAAAGCCATGAGATCCCGTCTCGGGGGGCAGGGGGGACCTGCTGCAAATAAGGAAGAAATTTATCTTGTAGCTTAAATCGTTCAAATGGATCGGTGTGGAGAAGACCCCAGAGACAAGATCCTCTCTGTCCCGTCCTTCCCAGGCGGGGAGCTGCTCCCTGGGGGTGCTCCTCAGCACAGGTTCCCCAGGTGACGCGTTGTTCTCTCGGCAGGGCCGTGGCCTCCTTTCCGAAGCACAAGAGCGGCTTCTGGGTGGAGGTGGCCATGGCGGTGGGGTCTCGCTCGGCCGAGGAATGCCAGCAGAAGTACGTGGAGGAGCAACAGGCGAAAGGATCCAAGACACATGCCAAGAAGAGCTCTGCTCCAGGCAAAGCAGAGCAGAAGGGTACTGACAGCTCGGTGCTGGGCACTGTCTCCGAGTCGTTTCAATCCAGCGAGAGATACAGACACAGACAGAGATCAGGGCCCGAGAGCAAAGAGCTTCTCTGTATAATGGTTTGGTGAAGAGCTGGGAGGATGTCTGAAGTGGCTGAAGTAACAAAAGAAAGGATATTTTTAGAGCTCTCTAGTTTTTGGCATGATGGGGAGACTTAAGCCGGCCTCGCCACCCGAGGGAAAACAGCAATTATGGATTAAAATCGTAATGAACCAGCTGCCACCAGACACTTGCAACAGCTACAGCAGGCTCTAGAGATCAGTTTCTGATTGAGATGGGGACAGACTTTTGAGCAGGGCCTGTTGGGACAGGACAAGGGGGGATGGGTTGAAACTGAAAAGGAGAGATTAGACTAGATGGAAGGAAGAAACTGTTGCTGCTGAGGGTGGTGAGAGCCTGGCGCAGGTCACCCAGAGAGGTGGTGGCTGCCCCATCCCTGGCACCATTGCAGGTGAGGTTGGCCGGGGCTCTGAGCAACCTGCTCTAGTTGCAGATGTCCCTGCTCCCGGCAGGGGGATGGACCAGATGGGCTTTAAAGGTCCCTTCAACCCAAACCTGTCTGTGGTTCTACAGTAAAATGTAGTAGAGAAATTCTTTTTAAAAGCATAAATTGTGTAAGAGCTTAAAGGATCATCAAGAAGCTTTAAGACATTTCCACAAAGGAGGCACTGAACTCGGTGTCCCTGGTACTGATTTTAATGGGCGAATTTTCAAGCCATGCCCTGTCCCTGCTGTGTTGGAACAATCAGTGTTTTGATTCATGTAGATAAGAAGGAGCCGGTGGCGATAACTGCCAAAGCAGGAACCTTCAAGAGAAAGCAGCAGATGAGAGATTTCCTGGAGCGCTTGCCGAAGGACAACCATGACGATATTTTCACCGCAACGCCCTTTCAGAACACGAGAGTGAAGGTAAATCTGGGACTGCAGCGTCGGGTTGGCTCTCGGCATCTCCGGGGCGTGTTACGGGTCTGCGGGTTCCGGTCCATCGATACAGTCTCGTGGATCTGGGGAAGAGGCTTCGCTGCCTTGACTGGTTGTTGCAATACTTGGGTTGCCAGCAGGGAGAGCTTGTGGAACGCGGCTTCTGCAGCCCAGTGCTACCGCTGAGAGATGTGTGGAGCTGGTGTGTGGTCGGAGCCGTGTGCAGGGGTCCAGCTGATGCTGGGGCGTGGTGCTTGTGCAGCGGCATCGCTGGCCCGGGGCCAATGGTGGCAACCCTGTGCTGAGGAGCTGGCTGCCCTCTAAACCCAGGCTGATGCTACGGGGGTTTCCCTCCTCTAGGCACATCGCACGTGTAAAACCTCCTCCTCTCACAGAACACCAGCATGGTGGGGTGGGAAGGGACCTCTGGAGATCATCTCGTCCACCCCCCTGCTCCAGCAGCTCACCCAGAGCAGGGGGCCCAGGATCGTGTCCAGGCAGGTTTGGAATCTCTGCAGAGAAGGAGACTCCACAAGCTCTCTGGGCAGCCTGGGCCAGGCTCCCACACCCTCACACCAAACAAGTTTCTCCTCCTGTTGAGGTGGAACCTCCTGGGTTCCAGCTGGTGCCCGTTGCCCCTTGGCCTGTCGCTAGTCACCAACATTAGACTGTTTTCATGTGTAAAGAAGAGTCGATGTCTCCGTGTCCAGGCACGTGGGTGTTGCAGCAGGACTCTCCAGGAGGCTCCTCGGGCAGTAGAACACCATTTCAGCTGGTGCTTTGGGCTTGGAATTTTAATCAGAAATTATGTTTTGCATGTGTAGTAGCAGCCAAAAGGTTGAGGAGAAGGAGCCTGTGGGACTGCCGTTCAGGCACGAGGGACATGGCTCACAGCGTGGTGAAGAGGCCGTGTCCTGTGCCGCTCAGACAGACCCGCGAGAAGCCTTTTCAGCAGACTGTTGTTCACGAGGGCAGGCCGCTGATGGCTCTGATGTGTTCTCATAGTTGCCGATGTTCCGGGGAAGCCAGGATGACGACGATGATGACTTTGCACTTACGGACAACCCCATCACACCTTCCTCATCCATCTTCCCCACGGTGAAAACCCCGCAGTGTGAGCATATCAGCCCCGGCATGCTCGTGCCCATCAACAGGTAGGGACACGTGCTGCTCTCCCTCTCCTGCCCTTTCCCCAAGATTGTCGTCTTCTGAGAAACGTCACTGCTGGAGCTGGGGCACCAGCTCCCTTCCAGACTCAGAGCACGTGCAGGAGACCCTGCGGCCCTTGAGGGCTTTGTCTAGAGGAAGCTTTCCTTTGGCAGCAGGTGCAGGGCGAGCTGCTCAACTCCGGGTGGGTGATGAGAACAGCACCCATCGCATGTCCTTGTCCTTCTGGAGAAGGACTTCAGCCCCAGCAGAGCTTCCTCTGCTCAGTTTGAGTCCTAACCTGTTAACCCAACTGCCTGAGGCGTTACTGAACCAAACCGGACTCGTCCCGAGACCTGCAGAGCAAGTGGTGTTTTATCTAACGGATGAGAAACCACCTCCGGCTGCGAGGTGGTGACGCTTTGTCTGATACTTGGGTGGTGCAGCACGTGATCCACCCAGACACCTCGGAGGTGTCCCGCTCCCCCAGCTGCTGCTCCGCTGAAGTGACCACCCGCTGGTGTCCCTGCGGAAGGAGCGCTGTGCGTGCAGCGCCTTCGCCCGGCGACACTAACGCGCTCCTTGCCTGCAGGAACGACTACGACAGGCACGTCTCCAGGATGCAGAAGAACACGCAGGGCAGCAGGGGCACCTGGGACAGAATCAAGAAGAAGCCGGTAATGCTGCTGTCCCTGAGCACTGCCTAGTGCCTCCCTAACGATGCAGAGCTTGAGAAGGGGCGGGCGTCCCGGGAGCAGACTGGCGTGTGTTCCACGCAGAAAACAAGGCCCCTCCCCTGCTTCCTCCCAGACTCCTGGGCTTTGTGTCTGCTTCCCTTGAGAAAGGTTCTTGTGCTAGAAAAGAGCTGTTCCTTGTCAGGACGTTTTCTGTTTATTCCCTGTAACTGCTTCTGAATTCTGTGATCTTTAGGGGAAGTTCCTGCTGTGTAGGAACAGTGGGAAGGGGACCAATAATTCTCACCTTGCATCAGTCCCTGGATTGATGTATTTATTCCTTCACTGTCCCACCTTTATGATTGTGGCTTTCCCATGAAAGCTGAGATCTCAGGCAGAAAAATCATAGAATCACAGAATTGTTTTTGTTGGAAAAGACCTTTAAGATTATCCTGTCCAACCATTCCCCCAGCACTGCCAGGGCACCACTAACCCATGTCCCTCAGCACCACATCTCCACGGCTTGGAAACCCCTCCAGGGATGGGGACTCCACCACTGCCCTGGCACAGCCCTTCGCAGCCCTTGTGCAGAAGAACGGGCTTGTGCCTGTGCTTCAGTGACAACTCGCAGTAGCAGAGCAGTTGTGGGGCAGTAGCTGCAGAGCAGGACCCGGCGCCAGCCCCGGCGCTGCCCCGTGGTGCTGCGCTGGCGCGGCAGCAGCTGTCTGAGCAGAGCCTTCTTCTCCTTCCCCCAGGCCGCAGTTGTCCCTGGAACACCAGCTTCGCACAGAACCAAGTTCAGCCTTAAGAAGCGTAAGTGTGCTTTGCTTCCCTGCCTTCCCTCAGGCTGGTCCCTCACTCACGTCACCGCTGGCTCCTCGGGGTCCACAGTCTGCACCTTTCATAATTTTTCCGCGGTCCGTTCCTCAGGAGCGCCCATCTCTGCTCTCCAGACCTTCTGCAGGTGCGTTCCGGGCACACGGACACCGCTCACCCCCAGTCTTCTCGTTGCAGGTGTGAAGCAGGACCCTGCTGTGGAGAAGCTCTTCGTGCCCATGGCAGTGGACTCCTCGGAGGAAGAACAGGACAATTCCTACTCTTCTGCCTAACGGACTTTGTGGCCGGATTAGCCCAACACTCGTGCACCTCTTGCCAAAGCAAAAGGGTTTGGCCACCGCGCTCCGGTGCTGTTTGGAGCCCCGCCTCGCCTCACCCTGCTTTTATGTCTTTTAACACCAGCCTCCGCTAGCCACCCTTCCCGTTCTCCACGTCTGGAAAGTGGCGCTTCCTCGCCCGGGCTGCTCCTCTCCCTCGGTTTCTCCCGGCGGAGGGAGAGATGTTCACAGACACCAAGTACTGGCAGGTTTGGATTCCTTTTAAGACAAAATCTTCCCGAAGCGCAGCTGTACAATAAACTGGTAACGGTGCCGTCTGTAAGGATGTAGAATCGCTTTTTAATTGCCTCTCCTGAGAGTTTGAGTTTTTACATTTCCTTAATGTAATAAAAAAGGACGTGCGTATTTTACTCACATACGAATGGGCCTCTTTGCGGGGGAGCAGCAGCGCTCAGCAGCTGTCTGTCCGTCCGTCTGTCCGGTTTATCCTGTCACCTGGGCCTGCAGGGCTCTGTCCTCTCTTGTTTGTTAACCCTCTGCAGCTGGAGCCCCAGCTCATCTCTGCCCAGCTCCCTCCTGCGCCCACGGGACGGGAAGGAGCGACACCGGGAGCTCTGCAGGCGGACAGCCGCCGCGCGGGGCCGCAGGGGATGGCGAGGGTGGCACGGGGTGGGAGCGGAGAGAGGCGAGGGGAGGGCAGCCAGGAGGCCGCCTGAGGACAGGGAGACCTGCTGCCCTGCGCCCAGCCATCTCTGCTGCACACCTGGCAAAGCCCCGTGTTCTGGGCGAGAAGAATAAGGATCATAGAATTGTTTGGGGTGGAAGAGAGCTTTCAGAGCATCTACTGTTCCCCCAGCACTGCCAGGGCACCACTAACCCCTGGCCCTCAGCACCACATCTTGGTGCAGCTTGGAAACCCCTCCAGGGATGGGGACTCCACCACTGCCCTGGGCACCATGGGACAGCCCTTCACAGCCCATGACAGCCAGAAATTGTTCCTCGTGTCCAACCTAAACTTCCCCTGGTGCAACTTGAGGCTGTTTCCTCTTGTCCTGTCACTTGTTCCTTGGGAGAAGAGCCCAACCCCACCTGGCTCCAACCTCCTTTCACATCTGGCAGTTCATCTGCTTCCTAAGCGGCCAGGGTCCCAATCCTGCAGCAGATGGCACGTCACTGCAGGTAGGCTCCATCCCCTCGGTCCCCACCTTCTGCCTTTGCTTTGCCAAAACGCTTCAGCCATTATTCTCATTTTGGAAGGAATTTCGGACGGCTCATTCCCAGCAGACACAGCCCCTGCCCACGGAACGCCGCACGCACTCACCCCGTGCCGAGAGGCAGCAGCAGACGTGTCTGGCGGAGGCAGATCGGCGAGAGCCGTCCGTCAGGTGACAGGTGTGGACGGAGCGTGTCAAACCCTCGTGTTTCTGCAAGGATTTATTTACACATGGTACAGGAATCCAAACTCAGTAAAGTGCAGTTAAAACGGCCTGGGGGCGCCGAAGCCACGAGTCCTCCCCTCAGCTCTTGGCGATGCTTCTCCCCTTCGCACAGAGGTTCTCGGGCAGCATCTGCACGTCGAAGCCGTAGTGGAGGTAGCGGAAGATCTCCTCCGCCTTCTGTGGGCTGACCTGGGCGCCGGCAGCGATGTCCAAGGGGGAGCTGTAAGAGAGCACAGCAGAGGACACCTCACCTGTGGCTCTTTGGAGACCTGGGGGTGACACCTGGACAAGAGGGGAACTGCCAGTGGGCAAGAGGCGTCCAGCGTGAAGAGAGCGACAGGAACACCACAAGCCGCTGGCAGTCCCCTCTCTCCGGGCTCCCGAGGGCTGTGACCACACCACACTGAGCGAGCCTAAGAAAGCCGCAGAGAAAAAGGGGAATGCCACGGAAAGGGAAAGGAAAAGGTGGAAACGGAGCCCACACCATGGCCCGCGTCTGCTCAGCTTGAGGAGACCGAAACGCATGAAGAGCAGGACTGATGTGGAGACAGGAAACCTCCTGGAGCTCTGGTAGTAACATGGAGCGTGTCCAGAGAAGGGCAACGGAGCTGGGGAAGGGTCTAGAGCAGGAGTGTGGTGAGGAGCAGCTGAGGGACCTGGGGGGGTTGAGCCTGGAGCAAAGGAGGCTCAGGGGAGACCTTCTGGCTCTGCACAACTCCCTGACAGGAGCTTGGAGCCAGGTGGGCTCGGGCTCTTCTCCCAGGGAACAAGCAACAGGACAAGAGGAAACAGCCTCAAGTTGTGCCAGGGCAGGTTTAGGTTGGAGATGAGGAAGAATTTCTTGGTGGGAAGGGCTGTGAAGGGCTGTTTGAGGCTGGGCAGGGCAGTGGTGGAGTCCCCATCCCTGGAGGGGTTTCCAAGCCGTGGAGATGTGGTGCTGGGTTAATGGTTGGACCTGATAATTTTAACATTCTCTTCCAAGCAGAACAATTCTCTGACTCTAACAGAAAGGCACAGAAGGGATCTCCCTTAGCACCCACCAGCAGGAAGACCCGGATGAGACAGGAGCAAAAGGAAAGTCAGGCCTCAAACCACTTGGCGCCCGTCTTTGCTGTTACCTGTTGACCATCTTCTTCACGGAGTCGAAGTGATGGCACATGTTGAGAGCAGCCAGGTAGCTGAGGTTGGGAATGCTCAAGTAGAAGTTGAGCATTTCCCGTTTGTGACCCTCCACCTCCGTCGGCACGCGGATGGCGGCGTCTTTCCTTTGCTCCACCAGCACCAGGTCCTTCAGCAACGCTGCGGTTTCCTCTTGGCAAGAGCTGAAAAGGATGCGGACCCCAGCCCGGGCCAGGGCTGCGAGCACGCCGTCGTAGTACTGCGTCCTCTGCAGCAACCGCGACGTGTCCCCTGCGGGGAGAAAAGACAGGAAACCCCGTGAGATCCGAGAGCTGAACGGCTGCCAGAAACCTAACACGAGTCCCTCACAAAACCCACCAAAGAGATTCCCCACTTGGAGAAGTCACCGCTGAAGATGGGATGAGGGAAAGCCTCTCAAGGGCAGGAGGGGTCACACGGGCAGGATTTGAGAGGCAGAGTTTAGGAATTAACGTGGAGATTCCCAACTAAATGTCATTAGGAGCATGGAGTGGGAGAATCGCGCGCGATCGGTGATGAACAGGACAGAGCAGGCCAGAAGATGCTGGTGAAGCTACGGCAGCAAGAAGGTGCTTGAATGCTGCCAAACAGGGACCCAGCAGCACGCTGGAAACAGCGGAACGAGAAAAACGGGACAGAAGCGGTGACGGTGAGTGACACCTTCTGCAGCGGGGTCCAGGGCGGCTCAAACGCAACCCAGGCGTCTACAGCCCCTTCAGAAGCTCCCTCTCCAGCGCCCGGTTCTATCCCTGTCTCCATAGCCAAACTATCAATAAACCAGATTTCTGTCACAAAACCAAAGCTGCGCCCACCACAATTTGATTTCACCGGTGGAGTTTTATATCCCGAAGAGCTGTAATTGAATTGGAGCCGCGAGCTCCAGTTCCATCAGCTGTGGAGCAGGTGCAGGCAAGACCTCTCCGTTCCGTTCTAGGGGGCACCGACAGCAGACAGCATGAGTAAAATCGTTTGATTGCGTGATTTGGGTCTCAGGATTGAAACAAATGGCTTGTCCAAACTGCATAAATTAAAGAATTAGTCTTGAACTTTCCACAAGTGTTGAATCACATCAGGAGGTGTCTCCGAGACTCCTCTGTCCTGGCCTCATGGCACGAGGTGATAGCTCTAACAGCCTCCTTGTCGTCTTCTGACGCCCGATCCCACCCAGCTGACCATCCCCTGCTTGCTCACGCAGCGGCCGTGGCCTGGTTTGGGCTCCACAATCTGGAGGCAGAGGGAACGCGTTGGATGCTGTCCTCAGGCCACCTACCTGCTCCTAACCCAGGGGTTCTCCTGGACAGTCTGGTGGACACCACTCCTTAGGCTACTGCTCAAAACATTTTCTTGAGTCCGCTATTGTTCTCTCAACACAGGAGAGACATGGACCTGGTGGAGCGGGGCCAGAGGAGGCCCCAGCAATGATGGGAGGGCTGGAAGCCCTCTGCTGGGAGGCCAGGCTGGGAGAGTTGGGCTTGTTCAGCCTGGAGAAGAGAAGGCTCCAGGGAGACCTTCTGGTGGCCTTTAGGACTTCAAGGGGCCTGTCAGAAATCTGGGGGCAGACTTTTGAGCAGGGCCTGTTGGGACAGGACAAGGGGTGATGGTTTGAAACGAAAAGAGGGAGATTTAGACTAGCGAGAAGGGAGAAATTTTTGGTGCTGAGGGTGGTGAGAGCCTGGCGCAGGTTGCCCAGAGAGGTGGTGGCTGCCCCATCCCTGGCACCATTGCAGGTGAGGTTGGCCGGGGCTCTGAGCAACCTGCTCTAGTTGCAGATGTCCCTGCTCCCTGCAGGGGGTTGGATGAGATGAGCTTTGAAGGTCCCTTCCCACCCAAGCCAGTCGGTGATCTGTGATTTCAATGCTGAGCACAGATAAGACTGTGCTGGTTACTTTGTTCTCCTTTCTCACCTTCGTTGAAGCCTGCCTGAGGCTGGGTTTTTGCACTCGCTAACACGGCCACTGAACAGGCTGGAGCTCACTTCTTGTCCCTGCCTCAGTAACCCCCGAGCACTGATCCCTCTCGGGCCAGTCTGTGCCGCTGCCTACGTGAGTGTCCCTCCAAAGCAAACCAACACTCTGGTGACCTCAGTAACGCAGCGCTCCTACAGAGACCAGACCACAGCTTTCCAGCCTACTTTCCACCCCGCACTGTACACGAAGCCGCTGTGGCCAGTGCCAGCCTGGAGCAGAGCCCCGCACGCCCCAGAGCCGGGATCACCCACCTGGTCTCACCCTGTCCTTCTCCACAATCACACATATCCTCTCAAACACGCTCTGCAGGCGCTGGATCCGCTGCGTGACCTTGTTCCTGTTCACGGAGTTCAGCAGTTCCGACAGAAGCTTCCTCTCCACGGCCATGCGGTTGCTCACGACGTAATCGCTGCTGCTCAGCGAGCAGACCTGCACCTTCACCCCGTGACGGGCCTTCAAGCAGGAGATCACCTCTGCGCCCGAGGAGATCTCCCGGCTGTCTGCCAGGACGCAGAGGGAAGGGGTTTGCTCCGGAGGGGCCCGTGGAAACAGAGCTGGAGCTGCAGGGGGGTTTGTGGGAGGAGAACCAGGTGGAGCTGAGGGGTCCCTACAGGTGTTCTTCAGAGAACTTTCCACCTGCAAGTGTTGAAAGTCACAGAGGATTTTTGAGAGATGAGAGAAGCACGAAGGCCAAAGAACAACGTGGCAATAAAAACAAATAAATACGGCTTTTAAATACTGATGCTCAACAGATACACTTTGTTCCACGGGTTTTTGAAATCCAATTAATAAAATCTTTTAACAATACAGTATTTTTTAACATCGCAAAACATGAACGCTCTCAGATGAACACTTTAATCCCCTGCAAACCGCCTCCCAGAGGAGTGGCTCTGTTCAGCAGCTTGAATGACACAAGCCTGCAGCCTTCACCAACGAGTTCAACCAACAGCGAGTGCTGTCCACGATACAAGCGAGGCAGAAGAGCGAGGGTCAGGAGCCACCGCAGCTGAGGAACGGGCTCAGCTTAGGCCAGCAAACGAGTATTTTGTAACCACAGCACGCAGAGTTTGGAGGACACTCTGCCATCTCTTTTCCCTACGCCTGTCAGGCTCCCCAGTTTGTAGGACACTCTCCGGGTTACGCTGGGAGGACCAAGCTTCCCACGCCCAAGGAAAGGGAGACCATGCAAAGCAGCACGAGCTCCTTGGTCACCAGGAGCACGCTCCCTCTCTGCTGACAGCCCTCGAAACCGCAGCCCAAGAGGTTCCCACCCCATGGGAGCATTTAGCAAAGCACGAGGGGAGAGGAAGGTCCGTGTTCTGGACGGGCACCGACCTCAGCGGGAGCCTGGAGATCCTCCTTCCCCAGGTCAGAGCTCGGGACAGCTGGTGGAGGGCGTGTGCTCCTCACCGGATGCTCTGGGTGAAAATCCAGCATTTCAGACACCGAAGCCTTCAGGCCGAGCAGCATCTCACTCTTCTTGCCCACGCGCTGATGAGCAGTGACGTCCCCGGCACTCTTCCTGTGCTGCGCGGCAGGCCGTGACTCGGGCGGCTGAGCACGGCCCTGCTCTGCCCCGAAGCACTCTGGCTTCACGGGCTCCTCGTTGCCGACACCCGTGTCCTCCCCGCTGGAGTCACTGAGGACAATAATTCGGGATGGTTTCTTCTTCTGCACCGGGACAGAGCCATTCTCTCCCATCCTGGCCTGGTTCAGTTTCCTCCTGCGGCGAGTCAGGTATTGCTTTCTCCCGCTGCTGAAACTCTCGCTGCTCAGGAGATCGAAATTCACGCACGCTTCCTCCTCACTAGACTCACTTCTGTTGCAAGTTTCCTCTTCCTCCTCTCCAACACAGAAACTGTCCTCTGCGTAGGTCAGGTCTTGCTCAGGAATCTGGGGGGAAACACCGAGGCCGGTAAGGTTGGAAGCGATGGATCTGCTCCTCCTGTCCCCGCACGGCCTCTGCCAGCCCGGCCCGCCCCGCACACGGGCACCGCGGGGCCCGAGCAACGGCGACGCCAACGGGAAGCTCAAGCTTTGTGCCTTCAGCAAAGCCTCGCCTGGAACGGCCACACAGTGACACCGCGAGCTGAGGCTGCTCGGAAACCGCGTCCCCCGAGTTCTTACTCTCAGCTGCCTGCAAACAATCAGTGAGCGCAGCCTGGATTTTAGCGTGTTAACAAAACNCTAACCCCTGTCCCTCAGCACCACATCTCCACGGCTTGGAAACCCCTCCAGGGATGGGGACTCCACCACTGCCCTGCCCAGCCTGGCACAGCCCTTCACAGCCCTTGTGGGGAAGAAATTGTTCCTTGAATCACAGAATGGTTTGGGTTGGAAAGGACCTCAAAGATAATCTAGGTCCAACCCCCTGCCATGGCAGGGACACCTCCCACTAGACCAGGTTGCTCAAAGCCCCGTCCAACTGGGTGTTGAACACCTCCAGGGATGGAGCATCCACAGCTCACCTGGGCAACCTGTGCCAGTGTCTCACCACCCTCACAGTGAAGAACTTCTTCCTAATTTCTAACCTAAATCTCCCCTCTTCCAGTTTGAAGCCATCACCCCTTGTCCTGTCACTACAAGCCCTCATGAAAAGTCCCTCCCCAGCTCTCTTATCAAAAGTCATTTCTATGATGTGACGTGTGAAGAGTCCAGAGTCACACAGGACCCAGAAGATCGTGCAGGAAAGGTCTCAGCTGAGCTCGGGGCAGCGTTCCCATGGAGGAACACAGCCGGGTGGGACAGAAACCGGGGCAGGGCGGGAGCAGCCAGGGTGAGAAGGTCACGCTTCCAAAGAAGCTCCGTTCCCACACCGCAGCGATGTCTCACTGGCACTTCTGCGAGGGCACAGGAGGAGTGTGGTGGGGACGCGGGGCAGCCAGAGGCAGCAGCCGGAGCATGCTGGGAGCAGCAACGAGCACTGCTAGACACGATACCTTATTTTCCCGTCTTCCCAAACCTACCTACCTGGAACTAACCTTGTAATTACTACAGAAAATGGGATCTCTTGGCACCGCTGCTTGTCTGGAGACAAGCGCAGGGCAACAGGCTGCAGACAACCCTTCAACGGAGGACTAGAATCAAACAGAGCCCCACGCCATCGAACTGCACAAGGACAACAGCGGTTGTGGTTCGTACCTGTGAGAAAACCATCGTGTTGTTGAATTCACGATGAACCATTTTGTATCTAGTGCCAAGGGCTGGGCTACGCACCGACTCCAGGTAAACGCCTTTCATCTCACAGTCTGAAATAGAAGAGGAAGATAAGAGACAATACAGGAATCAAGGGTATAATTTTAAATTCATTATTGTTATACTGTGTTTTACATATTAATTCCTGACAAGGGGTTGGAGCCAGGTGGGGTCGGGCTCTTCTCCCAAGGAACAAGCGACAGGACAAGAGGAAATGGCCTCAAGTTGTGCCAGGAGAGGTTGAGGTTGGAGATGAGGAACAATTTCTTCCCCACAAGGGCTGTGAAGGGCTGTGCCAGGCTGCCCAGGGCAGTGGTGGAGTCCCCATCCCTGGAGGGGTTTCCAAGCCGTGGAGATGTGGTGCTGAGGGCCAGGGGTTAGTGGTGCCCTGGCAGTGCTGGGTTAATGGTTGGACTTGATGAGCTTAAAGGTCTTTTCCAACCAAAACCTTTCTATGAAACACCCTGGGGAAAAACAAGGTTCACACAGGGGTAACAAAATCATCTCAGCCAAAACCCAGTGTTGTCTTCTCAGCTCTGTCAGTGTCAACGCTGCAACCCTGTCTATCGTTATTTCATATCATGCTTTCAGTCTCTCTGTAACCGAAGACCTGAAAGACTCAGGAATTTCTAAGTGAAACGGAAACCTGGGTTTCTGTCAGTTGTGGTGCTGTGAGAGGGGGTGGTTGGCTCTTAGCGAGAAGCCATCTCCTGCCCGCGCAGGCCTCGAAGAACTGACTCCAGCCTGCCCAAAGCTACTGCACCGCAGGGGCTCCAGTGGGGAACTTATGACATAAGAAACCCACGCAAATAAAACCAGAAAAGGTAGAAATAGGTAACAGAAAGCACCGGATTTAGCACAGCTAAATCACCGCGTGCTAAGCAACAGCCCTTCTCTTCCACCACACACCTCCTCACTCACCGTTCAATGCCTGCGTGACCTCATCGTCATCGTTCAGGAACTGAGCAAGTGAGGAGTTCAGCTCGTCCTCTGCATCCTCGCTCTCATCAGATGAAACGTCACCTGCATCCTGCTGGGACAGCTGGGCTTCTTCATCTAAAAACTGTCTCGCCGCACTCTAGAAGAGAAAAATCCCCAAACTGTGGTTGGCAGGCGGCTCCCAGCGTGTCTGGTGTTACAGCTGGGACCTCTGGTTCGACCAGTCCAGCAGGGCAGGCCGTCAGCTGTTAGACCATCACAGATGTTGGAAAAGAGAATCCTTGACGGGGAGAGAAGATGCGAGGACCATGAAGCTGGGTGAGACACCGCACAGGACACAACGGCGGGCGGGAGCTGGTGCCCGTTCCGGGACGCGGCTGGAGGTGAGCACGGCGTGCCGCGCTGCGCGCCCGCTCCCTGCGCGGGCACCGTCCCCCCACCCGCCGCAGCTAAGTTACCCCGAAACATGAGGCTATTTTCTAACTTGTAAATCTCGTTTTACACATTTTATTTGCTTTCCAAGTTGATTTAGAAGCGCGGGGCTGGGGGGCTGGACTAGATGATCTCCAGAGGTCCCTTCCAACCCCTACGATTCTGTGATTACCCTGAGCACAAGTGCACGGAGACTTCCGACACCACTTCACCCCGCTCTGCCCTTTTGTTTAGCGCTTTGGACTGACGGTTCCAGGCGTTCTCCAGCCAGTGCAGCTCGTTACTGACAGAACGCTCGTCTGCCAGGGGAGACGGGGCACGGCACACGTCAGCTGCGGGCCAGGAGACACGACACAAACCGTGGTGCCAAGCTCCATCAAGAATACACAAGAACACATTCACATGGACGTACATGGAAACAAAACTAACCAATTCAGGAAGATGTTTTGTCACAGATACTTTACATTACGATAACTTTTTCTCTTCTAATCTCAGCTATAAAGTACTGAAGTAGAACGTGGAAAAAAAGAATCCCCAGAACATTATGTATGCCGGTTACTCCAAAAGAATGATCTGTTTGCCTTCAAAATACTTTGAATAAAAAGCCCAAAGCTGTAAATTTTACTTTAGTACATGGGAGACCAAGGCTTGTGCTGCAGTAGGTGACATCTCTGATCTTCACATTTTCCTAAGTTGCTTAATTATTTGCTTCCACCAATTAGTAAGCCTGAGGGATGGGCATTATGAGTCACTCCTCTTCTAGAACAATTTGGATTTTTCAGAAACACGCCGGAGGTCACCTGCTTACAGGACAGAACTCCCAATGCTGCTGCCAATTACTCTTAATCCTTTCACTTGTGAAGGGCTACGGAGAGGACAGACCTGCAGCGCGAAAGAAACTGCGGCACCAGGAACTCACGGCCAAGGGTCGCTCCCACCTGGGAGACAATAAGGTGCCAGGTCCTTAAATCATTTATTGAATCTCTGAATTCGGTGCCAGCGGCTGCTCTGGTCACCTCGGACTCCTCACGACCTGCGCTGGTGTCAGTGCAGATCTCTGCTGCACTCACAGCCCCGTCACCTCTGCAGAGCACCGTAACTGGCGGTGGAGCAGAGTGATTCTGGTGGTGTGGGTCTGGGCTTCTCACGTGTTCTTCGCTATGGATGATACGTGGAGGCAGAGCAGAATTTCATAACTCTCTTTCCATCAACCTTCTGATCTGCACTTAAAAAATTGTTTACATCAAACTGAAAAACGGATTTTTCATCTATCTCATTCTTTGTAGTCCAGAACATAAAATACCATAGTATAGGGAAGCCTCCGTAACGAAGATTATCTTTAGAACATTAAAACTTTCCACCACAACGTTCCCCAGAGGCCTGATTACAGTAATTTCTACCCAGTGGAACCACATTCACGCACATTTCAGAGCTTCTCAACATACTGTGACTATGTGATTCCGGCCCTGCGTCCTCTCCTGCACCTGCTCCTGATGCCGTGACAGGCTGAAGTGTCAAATGCTAAGTTAAGATTTAAGCTGCGGGGCCGAGGGACCATCGCTGTCTTAGGATGTTCAGAGTTGAGCACCTTAAGATGAACACTAAGGTTGAACATTAGAGTAGGTGGTAAATTCATACGATCAAGTACCGTAATAGCTTAAGTTCTGGACAAGAAGCCGAGCTTCCCGAGTCTGACCAGGCTTCGAGTATCTTCTGCTCGTAAATTGTTATTCTGCTTTAGAGCATCATCCTGCAGAGCCCCGGAGATTCCTCTGGGAGTCAGGGTTCATTCTGAGATCATTACCCAGTGTTTCCAGGTGTCATCTCCAATGTTTGCAATAAACTTGTGTGAAAGAGCATGAGCCTCAACCACCCTAAACAACATCTTCAAACCACACAGGTGCCTGACCACACGCCTGCTGGAACGCAGCTGTACCGTGAGATCCTACAAAGGCTGTAAAATAGACAGAAGCTCCATTCTTTTAGGTCATAAAATACACACGATCTCCAGAACGAGTGACTCGATGACAGTAAATTTTTGCCTGAAGTGTGTGAAACCAGTGCTTGGTACTTCTGGCATGTCCATGGGTTTTTTTAGCATTTAAACACAGATAATTAGAACATACTTCCAGTTCGCTCTGGCAGTTTGTGCAGAATCCCACTAAATCACGTACCTTGTGTGTCAAACCGCTGCTGACCTTCTGCCGTTTCGTACTTCTCGGACGTGTTTTGTCCCAGGCTGTCGAGCTGCTGCTTGTGGTTCTCCTCGAGGGCTCGTGAAAATCCGCGCTGTCATCACTGGACACATCTGACTAGAGGAACACGTCACAAATGCTCCAATAAATAAAGCTGAAGCGAGCAATACTTTAATTGCACAGGCATCCCTCAAGATCTGGGTTGGGTTTTTCTAAGCAACACCTATTTTTTGTGAGTTATTTGCTATTGCAGAATAATGCAATAATGTCACGTGGAAAGTACGAGGGGGGATGGCTGCAGGCTGCTCCTGGGGAAATTCCAGCTGGAGTCGAGAAGAAAGTTCTTACAGTGAGAACAATTAAGCACTGGAATAGTCTCCCAAGGGAAGTGGTGGATTCCCCTGCATTAGACACTTCCAAGACTCATCTCGACAGGGTGCTGGCCCGTCTCACTCAAACTACACCTCAGGTTGGACTAGATGATCCTTGAGGCCCTTCCCACCTGGCATTCTATGATTCTATGAGCATCTTATTGAACACAAAAGGAAGAGAAAAACGTTTCCTTTGGAAGAAAAATCTGGTCAAGCGTGATATTAATTTTTTGGGGGGCACTCAACGTCTGTGGAAGACAAGTTACAAAATATCTCGCTGCCAAACAACAGCTACAAAGCCATCTCTGGAGGCCTCTGGAGAGAGCCGACGGAAGGACAGCACTTACATCCTGATATGCCTTAGGTCAGGTGGGGTACAACACGTTTAGTAGGAGCGCCTGCCTACTGACTGCTTAAAAACACACTCCATAAATGAGTCCCATTGTCGCTTCCCTTCTCTCACCAGAGCCCTTACTGACCACGGTAAGTCGGCGTCGGCGTTTCCTGACGGCACGAACCGGCGACTCCAAATCGCTGCCGTTCAGCGCCTGTGAAAACAGAAATCGTTGCCAAGAGGATCTTTGTTTCCGTGTCTGACTTGTCATTTTGCTTCTCTCTGGTTTTTGGTTTTTTCTTTTTTTCTTTTTCTAAAGACTCACATCAGGAGACTTCAAAACATTCTTTTTTTTCCTATTTCTTCTCTGGAAAACAATCTCCTCTTCACTGTCGCTGCTGGTTCCTACGGACAAACAGTAAACAGGGGTCAGAAGGAAGCGCGTTGTTCACCAGACAACACTGCTCCGAGCAATCACAACCTGCCTCGCCTACAGAAGCGCCAACAAAGGAGATTACTTATTGATCTGTGCCGCGAATATTGCTCTCTGCGGCCTTGTTAATCAAATGAAATAATCTCCAGCTGAGATGTACAATAAATCCCGCTTCCCTGGAGAGTCTCTGAGTGGAAGTGATTACCCCAGACAGTGCAGACACAGGAAAAAGGAGGTGAAAAATGAAACCAGGAGACAAAGCCCTTAGAAGTTGAGTAAGAGTTACACTTTGGGAAGTGTTCTGTAACACCCATCCCTTTGGGCGCACTGAAACAAAACCAGACCTCGCTAAGAAGTCCTCTTTCCACTTCCGTTTCAAACCTCTGCAGTCTTTATGAAACACGAGATCTCCCTTCACGGACAAAGCTCCAGCTCCGACAGACCCTGGTGCAGTAGATGTGCTGCCCACCAACAACGACCTGGTCCAGGCTCAGCACGAAGCCTGCTGTTCTGCAACAGCAACTTGTTCCTTCTTGTGATTTTGGTTTGGGGTGTTTTTAGTGGTTTTTAATCATTTTTTATTCATTAGATTACAGTTTTTTAATTCAGCAAACCACCACACCAGCTTGAAGGTGTGATGCTTCAGGAAGAAAGGTGGCATTCGACAAGTGATCATCTTCAGAAAATATGATGACTGCTGGAGGAATTCAAAGAAAAGGAAGCAAAGCTGCTTTCATCACCAGAAAGGTCTGTTTGTGCTTTGTTTCAGTGTTCGAGGACAGTAAATAACCATTCAGAAAAACTCCATGTACTCTGAATCAGACCGACTGCTGTTAAGCCTGAATTCTTCTGAAAGTAATTCAAGGCTACTCAGAGATAAATACAACAAAGGGTGTGAATATGACCTGTAAGTGACCTACGAGTAAAGGATGATGGTCATTTATTTATTAACGGGCACCAACCGGAACCCAGGAGGTTCCAGCTGAGCAGGAGGAGAAACTTGTTTGGTGTGAGGGTGTCGGAGCCTGGCCCAGGCTGCCCAGAGAGGTTGTGGAGTCTCCTTCTCTGGAGAGATTCCAAACCTGCCTGGACACGATCCTGGGCCCCCTGCTCGGGGTGAGCTGCTGGAGCAGGGGGTTGGACGAGATGATCTCCAGAGGTCCCTTCCAACCTCTAGTAGTCTGTGATTCTGTGATTGGCAATAGCTGAATATGAATTTATTTTTTTTTAAACAGTATATTGGTCCTAAACCAGAAAAAGACAGAAGGGGAGAGAGAAGTGAGATAATAAAAATAGAACGGAGCCTACAAATGGTCAATATTTTTAAGAGAATCCAGGTTTGTGCCGAAGTTTGAACGAGAAAATTTTAAATACAAGTCAGTTGTCATGAACTGAATGGAAAGAAATCCATCAGCAGTTTCTACCCCTCAGGAACAATGACGGGAAAAGATGAAGGTGTGGATTTGGGGACAGAAGCGCAACAGATCAAGGGGATCCCGAATCAGATACTGAGAAGATTAGGAGAAGGCTTTAAAGGCAGCTCCAGCTCACAGAATTGCGGCTCACATGGCTGCACTGTTAGGACTCATCAAGAGGTATGAGCAGTTTCACCCCAAGTTCTCCCTCCAGCGTCCATGCACAAATTTCAACCACAAATGGCTAAGCCCACGTGCAGAGTTAAGATTCTAGAGTCTCCTCACTGCCCCAGCTTCCCTTTTTCTTTCACTCTTCCCACCTAAGTCATGAAACCAAATTGAGGATCCCAAAGACACTGGATTCTATTTGTTTAGCCCTGCAGGTATTAACTGTACCACCGACATCCCCACCTACCTTTGGCAGGAGACACACGTGAGCTCAGAAGGTTGGTGTCTTCCAGGTTTTCAGTTCTTCCTGGAGGGGAATCAAGCGCATCCACTGCTGAGCTCCCAAAGTCCTGCTGACGTGGGGTTTTATTGACTTTATCTGTAAAATGCACCTCTGGAATGTCCTCAGTAGAGAGGACATTCATAGGAATTCTTCTGATAGCTTTCATACTCATAACATTTCTACTTGTTGGGGTAGAAGGTGCAGAAGCCAAAGCTCTGGGTGATCTACTTCCCATTCTTCTGTCCCCCGACTCCAAGAAAGGCATTGCAGTGGTGGCATCCTTGGTCCCTCCTCTGTCCTTCGTGCTCCTGCTCTGGCACGGCAATGGCGTGGAAATGTCTCTTCTCTCAAGACTTTTGTGATCCCATTTTGGTGACATTTCAAGCTTAGAGGTATTATTCAGTAATGGATTTTTATCTTCAGTAACATTTGCATGACTCCTCAAGGCACTGTTTAATTTTCTGGTATTATTAATATCTATATTTTCTTCAAATATTTCACTCTCACACTCTTCAATGGAAAATCCCAGATCAAAGTTGACAGAGAACAGCTCTTCAGAACAGTCATAAAGGTCATCGTCATCCAGAAGCTGCTCGGTCACACCAGATTCACCTGCCACTTCCAGGGCTGTGGTTTTACTGCTCGTTGGCTGCTCCTCGCAGGTTCTGCTGGTGTTCACACAGCTCACCTCTGAAGGAAACCACGCGGAGCCCCGCTCTGCAGCCAGCCCGCTAACACCCTCACCTGAATCTGGCCTGACCAAGCGCCTGCTGCTCACAGGAAAACTCCCATTATTTGTGTCATTAATGTGTTCTTCTTCAAACAAATGTGTGCTCTTCTCTTCAATCACATTTTTCAGGTTACTTACAAGATCTTCTTTATCTTTTTGGACAAAATACTTCTTTGGAGGGTTATTTGTCAGAGTGTGATTTGTTGTCAGAGTCTTTTGAATTTCAGTGAATTCTTCATTGTCAAACAGACTATCAAAGCTGTCATTCCAGTGAAGTTCCTCTTCAGCTTTAACAGCAGCAGCCTCAGGAGACGACACCGTTTTTGATAAACGGGCACGGACAGAAGGACACGATTCACTGGTGGCTTTCCATTCAGGATTTTCAAAGAGCAGCAGTGAGCAATCAGCTTCTGAGGATGCAGGAAAGACTTTGTCCTGCAGCCTCTCTGAATAACTGTCAGAAATCCCTTGTTGAAAAGGTCCTTCTTCATTTCTTATCACGTTTTCAAAATCAGAAAGCTTATTAAAAGAGGGAGGAGATTGTGATAAAAGCCTTTTCACAGGGGACAATCTTTGTTTCAACCAAGGCAGCTCCTCAGATGGTCTCACAAGCACAAACGAATCCACATATGATTCAGGAAGATAAAATAAGTCAGAGGACACAGGTGATTTCTCAGCTGTGAAGCTACTATAACCCGAATCCGTGTGGTTCGGCCCCAGGGACCTACCAGCTTTATCCACAGTTTTGCACTCCTTGATTGCTGCACCTTCATGAGTTACGGTGCTTTCACTGTCCTCACACAGGTCAATGTCAAAGTCAAACGTCACCTCTAGTTCCTCATCCTTCTGACTGCCCTGGTCGCTAGTCTCAACCAGAGGCAGCCCTCTTGCTGAGCAGGAAGCCGAGGTATTAGTGTCTGTAGGCAACAAAGGCACTTCCAAATTTAATCCAGAAGTTCTCCTGGGAGTCTTTGTTTTTGTTCTTTTAAACGTGGCAAAGAATTCACTCTCATTATCATTTCCATCAGGTAAAAATGGGTTTCCTCTTGATCTGTGTGTCATCTCTTTTCTAGATGAGCGTGCTTTCTGAGCAAGCGCGGAGCTGGTGATGGAGAGGTGACTTCTGCTGCTCTGAACGTCAATGTCTTCCATACGCAAGTGAGGCTGGATCTCCAGTTCGTAGCTGCAATCTCCCTGGTGAACAACACAGTGTAATATTTACTATAAATACACCCAAGCTCGCAAGGACTTGTCATTTAAAGCAAGTGACAAAGGTTTTTGTACTCCTAAAGGTTATTAGAAAGGAGGAGAGAAGAAAAAATAATAATAATAACGACAAAAATAAATAAAGATGGCACTTAACAGAGCAGCAGCGCACGGCATTGCACCGAGCACGTGTTGCGTGGTTAAGATGCAGTTCTCGGAGTATTAACAGCCAAGAGACTTCACTTTGCTACTCAGCTGTGCAGGGGTGGTGTCCTCAGGCTGGGCTTCTGGGAGGACGGGCAAACGGAGAAGGTGCTGGGAGCAGCAGAAACCCTTCTTCAAGCACAAGCGAGCCTAGAGTTCTCGGTTCTCTTCGTACCGTTGTAATTCGACTATTGCCATGGATGGCACATTAAGAACCTCACTTACATACCCTGAACTTGCTTTTTTTTATTCCACGAATGCTTATTAATCTCCTGTCCAGAAAGGCACTGACCTAGAGGCCCAGCTCTTTTAAAAACACCCTTGACAAAAGCACAGGGGACTGTGACACCACTGCCAGGTGGGTACCCGTACAAGGACTGCCGGCACTGAAAAGCCACTCATCGATTGTCCTTCTCTCCGTTGCTTTTAAATTAAGATTACAAAATTAAGGCATGCAATCTTTAAAAGGAACAGTAATGGTCAAATGAGGCTCTGAAAGCGAAGGTTTGAAACACTCCTTCAAAATTTAAACCTGTTTCACTAATAAAAAGTAATTGGGGTTGTTCAGCCTGGAGAAGAGAAGACTCCGGGGAAACCTTCTGGTGGCCTTGCAGGACTTAAAAGGAACATACAGGAAAGCTGAGGAGGGATTTGTCAGGGAGTGTAGTGACAGGACAAGGGGTAACAGTTTCAAAATGAAAGAGGGGAGATTTAGATTAGATGTAAGGAAGAAATTCTTCTCTGTGAAGGTGGTGAGACCCTGGCACAGGCTGCCCAGAGAAGCTGTGGATGCTCCATCCCTGGAGGTGTTCAAGGCCAGGTTGGACAGGGCTTGAGCAACTTGGTCTAGTGGGAGGTGTCCCTGCCATGGCAGGGGGGCTGGAACTAGATGATTTAAGGTCCCTTCCAACCAAACCATTCTGTGATTCTATGAAAGTGAGAATGTAACATCTAAAGAAGTTCTTCACTGAAAGAGTGATTAGCCATTGGAACAGGCTGCCCAGGGAGGTGGTGGAGTCATCATCCCTGGAGGTGTTCAAAAAACAGGTAGATGTGGTGCTTTGAGACATGGTCTGGGGGTCAGGGAGATGTTCAAAGAAGGTCAGACTAGATGATCCTAGAGGTCTTTTCCAATCTGAATGATTTTATGATTATTTTTTGGCAGGCCAGCCCCACGAATCCCTACACTCATTGATCTCCAAAATTAAACAGGGTACCTTTGTAGAACAGTGGGTGGTAACACTGACTTTTGCAGTAACAAGTTACCTGCTTCCTACACAAGTAACATTCTCCAGAAGTCTTACTTTATATATAAGTAGGAAAACCATAAGGTCCTCGTAATCCTAACCTCCCGAACCGTCCTCATCGTCCCACAACAATACTCTTAGAGCAGTTCTACTTCAGCTTGTGCCATTCTGCTATTCACTGTTCAAACTCCAACATCTGTATCTTCCAGCAACCTCCTATCCTCCTCTAGCTCTTCACAAGCCAGACCCTTCACTCCCTATCATCTGTACCCGAGCAACGTGCAGACTCTCCTCCCATGGGCATAACCGTGCCCAAATAATCTTAATACCGAAACAGGGAAGAAAGCAATTGCTGTGGAAGGGTTAAAGGAGGATTTTGACATGAGTAGGTTCTAAGTAATTAGCTTCCCTCAAGCTCAGTCAAAGCAGAATCAAGAGAGAGAAGTCTCAGTAATAAATCAGAGGAGTAACAAACAACGGCCAACACAACCTGGCCCAATTAACTTCACAAATGTCATCTGAGGAGATTACACATTCGGTTGACAAGACGACGCTGTTGATAATGATCTGTTTAGATTTCTGCAAGTAATGACTCAACATGGCATAATATTTCAGTTAGTGTCCAAGCGTTAGAAGAACACAACGTATATGAAATGGATTAGAGAAGGATTAGCCACCAAACCACTAAACCTTATTGAAACAGAAGTCGGAGATGCTCTTGCCGACCCAGCACACTTCTAAGAGCCGTGGTGCAGATCGTTCCCGGCCCTGTATGTTCTGCATTTTCTAAGTGTCCAAAGTAAAGCAACCCAAAACTAATCAAACCTGCAGAAAAAGAGGATGGTTGAGAGTGGGTAAAAGGATAAGTGAAACCACAACGGGACCAGAGGTAGAGCAGGTAAGAGCAAATCCTTTATGTTCTCATGTGGCCAAAGAGGAAGTTGTAAGTTTAGGCTGGTAAGAGGTAACAGAACCATGTCACCCAGAGGACCTCAGGAAGCTCAAGAAGGAAATTCCTGGATGGCAACTGTGGTGTGAAATCTCTTGCTTACATACCTGAGGAACCAGGTGGCAAATGCGATGCCAACTTCTAATGGGCAGGGAGGAAGCTAACAGGTTCCTAACCTTATCTCCATCCTGAATAAATGCACAGAAGCTGTAACAGACAATGTAGTTACTGGATGGGTCTTCTTCAGAAGCGTCAACACTGCTTTTGAAAACAAAACAGTCGGACCTTACAAACCCACTGGATTTCTTTGAAAGGCCCAACAAGCAGAAACACTGAGATGCCCTCATGCATACCTCATGCAGACCATCTCCCCAGCTTCCTGAAGAGCTGTCAAAAAGCCCCTGCCAAAACCTTTAAGGAAATGCAACTAGAGAGAGCAAACCAGGGCCATTTCTTCCATGGGTAAGTAACTGGGTACAACACAGAAAACAGGAGAGCAAGGAGCTGCTACGCTGAGGAACTTCATTAGGCCACTGCACATGCCCGTGATTATGTTCTAACTTGGAAAAAACAAACAAAAACACAAAAGGAAAAAGTCGAGCAGAACTGCTGTGTGACAGGACGACAGTCCAGAAGACAAATTTAGCATCTAGGACGAACTTTAGTAACCTAATTTCAGGCCGACATGGAGTTATATAACTGTTCCAGTTCAACCTAGGCACTCAAAATACTTTCCCTCAAACAACATACTTTCTCCTAGTGAGTCTCGTTAATACTGATTGAGGGAAAGGACAGAATTGTAATTATCACATTTTAGCCCGAATGTGTACAACTTGTAGAATCTTAAATTACCCGATCGGCTCTTTTGTAACCCAGCAAGCTCCAGTGCGTACCAGCTACCCAGGAAATAGGTCATGCAGGAGGGGAAAAACAGGCATCTCTTACATTATTGTACTAAATCAACGACCTTGCTCAGAATTACTGCTGCAGTTTAAAAAGTAATCATTTTTTCTTTTAATATAGAAAATGAAAAGGAAAAAGTAACCTTAAGAGATGAAAGTTTTAATTTGTAATATGTGTAAATACGCACACGCTCTGTTTGCCAGCATTTAAATTAAAGGCACCTACTATCCAAATTAAAATTAACCTCTCTCTCCTCATAAGCCGCTTTGGACACGCATTTTCTAACGAGATGCAGACGGCTGCCAAAACCCCCGTGATTTCGCTATTTAAAAATGAAAAGCTAAGGCTGTAAACAGACTGTGGTGGTTCACCCGCGGGCAGCAGCCAGGGAGCACAGACAGCGCGGCCGGTAGCACCCGCAACTTCTGCGCCTCAGAGCTGGATGGCAGCGGAGGCAAAAGCGGCTTCAGCAACGGGCGTTTTTTCCAGACACAAACCAGAAGAGCTCTTTGGCTCAGTCCAGGGAAGGAAGGCTTGTGGCTGAGCCAGCGCTGCCAGTGCCTCTTCCCTCTCGCCCCCACATCGGCACGAGCAGTGACAAGCACCGCGGCAGCAAGGCTGGCGGCTTCCACACAGCACGAACAGGCAGAGCAGACAGGGAAGCAGCACGTTCCAACCCATCCCAAGGGCGAGGGGTTACGACTTTCCCGTGTAGCTGGTGAGCTGCTCCCTCGGTGCCCCAGGAAGGCCCTCGCGTTTGCCCACACACGGTGCTCTTGTGCATTCTGGACAACCAGACGCTGAGTCCCAAACGCTCTCAGCCACGACTGCTCTCCCCTACTCCCCACAAACACCGGTTTAAGCTTTACAAATACCTCCTAGGCTATAATGATTGCTTTTAACGTACCGGAGAGGTTAACACACACTGGCTGAGGAAGCTGAGCCACACTTCCAAGGCTTATGGAGGCTGGAGAAATCCAGGAATGATGTTCTCCTCCAGCTCCTCTCGCTCCCCCAAAAAGAGCTTCTGCCTTTCAGGAGTCACCCACCTGCTCGACCCCCCAACTGCAGGCACCAAAGTTCAGCTCTGAAAGGGTGCAACACAACAGCAGGCACTACCCTGTATTAATTAGCACCCAGTAACAAGGCCGAAGCACAAGGGGACTAACACCCAAAGGCTGCTTTAACCCAGCGTGTTCTATCTGACCAAGAACTGAGAAAAATATAGAAATAAAGACATTTTATATAATGTTCCTTGCCCAAACCGTGTCCCACTGAGGGTACTTCATGTGAGCTCACGCTGGCTAAAAACTACATCTACACCAGTGACGCTCAGGGCAGCGGGTGAACCTTCACTGCACACAAGACAGGGGCTATGACATATTTCAATCATTGTACAACTTTTCCTGCTTTATTTTATATTCCTTTCCTACTGGTTTCTGAAACTCTAATCCCGTTTTTGAGTAACGGCGCCCATTAAACTCCTGTTTGCACAGAAGTACCCAGAACAACTCCTTCCCAGGTAGGGCAGCTTCCTCCCTCACTCAGCGTTGAGTTACTAGTACAGAATTTAACTCAGCAGCTTTGTAGAGCTTGCTCACAGGCTAATTCTTTAGGAAGTTTTGTAATTCTTCATGACCATCTTTTACTTTGATCACCAAAAAACCAATTTTTTATGGCTGTAAAAATCACGATCGCTTTCCCAAAGCGTTTACAAGGAGGTTACCCAACCGCGATGTGATTTCACTGCTGCCCTCCCTGCCGTCCGAGAGCAGGTCACTATTTATACCTTGCAGGAGCTGGTTAATGAAGAGAACAGTCAACCCCTCCTTCTCCAGGACTGCTCAGCTTCCAGAAGAGACTCTAGGGAAAGGAACGCTGTCAAAAACTGTTTTTTGGAAGTTCAAGTGTATCAGATGACCCTTAAAAATACATTTAGATGACTCACGAAAGAAGCCCAAGGGACGCGGACACCGCAGCAAAGCTGTGATGTTTCTCTCCCCAACACTATCACGTTATTGATGTATCTACTAATTCTATCGCTTCGCTTTCCAGCAGCTTGCCTGGAATGAATCAAACCATGTCTCAGACATCCTTCTTCAACACCCGGGTCAGTCTGACACCCCTGGTCCTGCGGCGCTGACCTAAGCGGCTGGGAATTCTTGCAGAGCGACCATCTGCTCCTTCTTAGCAGCAGTTGGCTACTAGTCATCTATCTGCTCGTACGTGTTTCGCTGATACTCTGATTTGAGAGAGTATCTGGTATAGAGCAAACGCAGGCACACAACGAAAACCCTCAAAAGATCCCTAAAAAGAAAAGACTTATTAGCAACTACGTATGTAAGGGGTAGGTACCCTAGAAATTATGGGAACCGGTATCACTGAAGAGGCTCTAGAGGCAAGAGTGAATGTTCAAGAACATCTGAAGTGTCAGAAATAAAATGTTCTGGATGGAAGCGATAGCTCGTTAGCACCAGAGGTGTCTGACCTGGTGCCTGCAGACTGGCCCGTTATTTGACATCACAGACGGGTGAATGCTGACGTTTACTGCTTGACCCTCTCAGCCTGGGATGTAGGAATAGAGAGGGGAAGGGGGGAGCCCCCCACACCACAGGGAGATACCCAACAACGACCTGGACCCCGATATGAAACTGCCATGAAAATATGGATAGCAAAACATTGCTGAAGCCCAGTGACTCGGATGATTTCCTACCCTCACTGCACTTCCATACCAGCACTAGCAACACAAGCCAACACAGGTACAGCCAAGGGGATCGCAGGATGCTCCATTGCTAGGTGCAACCAGCTCAAGGGCTGGGTCCTGCCCATGGGTCACAACAACCCCCTGCAACGCTCCAGGCTGGGGAAGAGTGGCTGGAAAGTGCCTGGCAGAAAAGGACCTGGGGGGGTTGCTCAACAGCCAGCTGAAGATGTGCCAGCATGCACCCAGATGGCCAACAAGGCCACCAGCATCCTGGCTTGGACCAGCACTGGTGTGGCCAACAGGACCAGGGCAGGGATCATCCCCCTGGACTGGGCACTGAGGAGGCTGCACCTCAAATCCTGGGGTCAGTTTTGGGCCCCTCACTCCAAGAAGGACCTTGAGGGGCTGGAGAGTGTCCAGAGAAGGGCAACGAAGCTGGGGAAGGGTCTAGAGCAGGAGTGTGGTGAGGAGCAGCTGAGGGACCTGGGGGTGTTGAGCCTGGAGCAAAGGAGGCTCAGGGGAGACCTTCTGTCTCTGCACAACTCCCTGACAGGAGCTTGGAGCCAGGTGGGGTCGGGCTCTTCTCCCAGGGAACAAGCGACAGGATAAGAGGAACCAGCCTCAAGCTGCACCAGGGGAGGCTGAGGTTGGACAGGAGGACACCCCTAGTCAGTGTCCCACATTTGACAGGGTTACGGATTTTTAAACACTGTGAAGAATTGCCTGCCTCCCCGGAAAAAATGCACTTTGATACTCCCTGCTACTTATCCTCAGAAACTTGGACAAAAATCTCATTTCACTAAAAATTATTGCTTTGCCCTGACCTTGCTTCCAAACAGCGCAGTTTAATTTTCAAAAAATGCTCAAAAGCTATTGAATTATTTTGCATAAGGACAACTTGATTTGTTACCATGTTGCACAAAAAAATCCCTGCTCGTAGCTCTCCGAAAATCCAACCCCATCTGCCCAGCTCTTGTTGCTGTGGCAATAAAGCCACAGAGGCATTAAAGGCTTTTCCGCCGGGGACGTGCCTGTCGCAGGGCTTAGAGCTGGGAGTTCTTTTACTTTTTTGTTCCCTTTCAATTGTGCCGACTTCTCCAAGTTTTTAAGAGTATGTAAATACAATATTAAAAAAAAAAATTCCTAATGTTTTCACTTCATCTGTTTAAGAATATCTGAGCCTTGAAATGGTTTTTTAAAATCTGTTATGGAGAACGACTGCACAGGAGGTTTCTTGGAACCACCAAGGAGCAGAGGGAAAGGAAAGCTGTGCACCAGTGAACTCTGAGCTGTCTTCTCTACGAGAAGAGAAAACACCCGCGAAGAACACACAAATACCCCCCTGAGCTGCCCTGTACCAAGTTATGATTAACCTCTGAATGAGATTCTGCCCAAGAAATGATGAGTTTCATCAGAAACTTCCAGGCCGTTTGGTTATTCATAGTAAAATGAAGATTTGCCTGGTTGTACATTCTATCCCTCAGTAAGAAAATAACAGCACTGGGGTTTGAAGTTCAGTATCTTAGTTAAGGAAACAGTTTTGACTCGTGTTTGTCTTTAAAGCGTTTGCTTTCAGCACTGCAAATTAACCCCAGACACGTTAGCAGAGGTGTATTTGGCGATAGAATCCTTGGAGTAGGACCATGGATGCATGCTACATACAAAGCCTTTGAATCGCTGCTGCAACAATTATTGTTTCCATCCACTTTTTTTGTGACATTTTCGGTAGCTTTTTACAGGCTCAATTGCTGCTAAAGGTAAATTTCCCAGGGGCCCAAACAACATCCTCTTACGCTGTCCTCCTGTTTAACAGTAACGCTTCTCCATCCCATAGAGCGGATTGGGTTGGAAGGGACCTC
>VZZY01003393.1:139309-183274 GCA_013400335.1 Eurystomus gularis | reverse complement strand
GCCTCCCCAGCACCCAGTCCAGGGGGACAATCCCTGTCCTGGTCCTGCTGGCCACACTAGTGCTGACACAAGCCAGGATGCCGTTGGCCGCCTTGGCCACCTGGGCACACACTGGCTCATCTTCAGCTGGCTGTCAACAAACACCCCCAGGTCCTTTTCCACCAGACACTTCCCAGCCACTCTTCCCCCAGCCTGCAGCGTTGCAGGGGGTTGTTGTGACCCAAGGGCAGGACCCAGCCCTTGGCCTTGTTGAACCTCATCCCGTTGGCCTCAACCACAAGGCAAGACAAGTCCAAATCTTTCTACTTGAGTTTTACATGGGAACAAAAAACCAGAAGATGAATGGGCTTGGGACCATTCTCATCTGACAGCCCAGCTCCGAGCACAACACACAACATATGGCACTTGTGCACAACAGGACGGCCACGGACTTGTGCTCACATAGACTATAATGATCTGCACCTCATACCTCACCCTCCCAAAGCTCTACAGCTGTCCGTACCTTTCACAAACAAAAATGGGTTATAAAGGATGAAGGTAAAAATTGGCAAATTCCACCTCTAAAAGGAGAGATCATTTCAATAGGATGCTGCATTTGTGCGACCCATGAAGGGGAGATCGTACCACCCCCCGAGCAGGTTGTGGCTCTCCTCATCAAGCAGACACTTGCAATTACAAAGCAGGACACGCAGGGACCAGAGGTTTCTGACGCACGTTGGCACCAGGGATAAAGGCAGCTCCTCGCTCCCTCCTCCCTGGGTTGAAGGGTTAACAACCGCTCATTACAATGGGTAAATGATTGCCCACTGAAGGGTGAACAGAGCCGAGTTATTAAAGGAGAAGAGGCAGCTGTGGGAGGGACAAGCTCCTGCAGAAGGACCTGAAGCTGGCAGCGGCTGTGTCTGCATGATCTGAAATGCGGTGGGCCGTGCGCCCAGCGCTGCTCCTGCCTTCTCCCTCCTTCACCTTGAAGGTGGGTGTAATTCACAGCGAGCAGATACTCGGCTGATCCCCTCCCCTCACGTGCCTGGCTAGCGTGAACAGATCCGTAACATCACATCTCTCATTTGCTTAATGACAAAACCCGCTTGCTCCTAGCCCAGCAGATTTTCCAGCCTGGGATGTGACAGGCAGGAAAACCCAAAGCTGTCCAAGCTTAGAGCTGCTCTTAGAATGGCTGCTCTGCTCTGCTCGTCTTTTCAGTGTGCTGATCCCTGCCTCAGCCTTCAAGGGCCATTACGTGAGCGTCTCTGGAAAGGTTTGCCAGGCATGAAGAGTGAGGTGTCCTGAGGGTGGGAAAGGAAACAGCATGGGCCAAGAAAGGTTAATGTAGTACGAACAAGGAAGAGATGCCACCAAACGCTGACGCAGGGCAGCCTGGTCTGTCTGGGGTGGGGACAGTCCTGCTGAGAGCGATGGACCCTGATTCAGGTTGATTCCACTGACAGTGGCAACAATGTGTCCCAGTAACGGGCAGGAGATGGTCTGGCTTTTAACAGTGGTGCTACCACTATCAGCCTAGTCCACAGCAGTGGAAGCCTACGGCTGTTACCACATTGGGCAGCCACTCGGGACATCTGCGTGGGGCAAATTCTCACCCCACATCCCATTGGGACAAACCAGCCAGGTGCCACGAACAGAAACAGGACCCTTGCCTGGAGGTGGGTTCTCCCAAAGCAGCCTGATGGAGCTTCATGGGAGAAGTCCACCCTCCTCCTCCTCCCTCTCAGACAGAGCCTGGTACATGGCCTGGCTCTGCCTCCGGCCTCCTGGCACGAACCATTTTGGTGAAGAGCCTCACGTACAGGGCTCTGACCTTGACATTCACCACCAGCAACGAGCTGGTGCACACGTGCTCTGCCACCCCTATAAGCGATGTACATCGCTCACCTCCTTGGATTTCAAGGATCTCAGAGGAACACCCTGTACCCCTCTACTGAAAGAAAAGGGCAGGTGGACAAGTGTCCAGAAAGAGATCAGGGCAGATGTGACAGAGAAGGGCTGCTGTGGATGGGTGCACGGTCAACCTGGAAAACCCAGCAGTTATAAAATACCTCTTTGAAACAGAGAACCCAATCTGCTGGAATGCAGAAGCTCCACGTTTTTTCCCGCAGAGTAAAAGAACAGCTTACAATAAAAATACATTTTATGAGCTGTCCTGTAAGCCGGTTGTGTTTTCCCAGAGCTTAGCAAAGCACTCATCGTGGAAACGCTGCTTCTGATCTTATTATCCTTCCCTGCAGTGCGTGTTATTAACTTTCTGGTTTATTTACAGCGTCGCCATTTACTTTTACGATCCTTCCATTAACCTCGTTGGAGCGAACGTTGCTTGATGCACACAATCAACGCCTGGCGCTGCCACAACCTTTAACGCACCTTGCCAGCTGTCCTGCCTTTGCGTACGTCTTTACGCAGGAGGAGCGGGGACGGACGCAGCTGGAACACGGCATTGGAAGGACGGAACAGAAAAACGTCCCTCCCAATTTGAGACTTTAAAAAAAACAAAGGAGGAGGAAAGAGGGCAAAGGCAATCGTTGTGTTTCCTCATGGGAGCGCTGCATCGGACTGGTTCGTGCTGCATCTGTGCCACTGGCAGGACAGAAGATAAAGCACAGCCAGGCTCGACTTCAGCTGCACGTGAAGAACTCACGGGGTTGTTAGCAGAGAGCGATAGGTGCTTGCAGACTTACCTGCCTCCCCGTGACACCAGCACAGCTACTGGTTTCATGTATCCCTAGGATAAATCCTTAAGAAATCCCATGGGTTTGCTGAGCTCTCTGTAGCAAGCGGTGGGGTTCCTACATGTGTAGCATTTCCCGGTGGGAAATGCTCAACTACTATTAGGTAAAGTCCCTCTTACCCGTCTTTCCCTCGGTTATGGATTGCCAGCTCCTCCACAATCCCCTCCTCCTCCTTGAAGTTCTCCCAGTCCAGTTTAGATTTCTCCAGTGTGCTCATCTTCTGCTTTTTGGAGCCAATCTTCCCCAGGAGGCTGCTCATACCGCTTGGTCTCTTCACCCTGACAAAGATAAGGGAGCAAACGTTACTTAAACTCAGGGAGACGGCATCAGTTAGCAATAAAAAACAGAGCTGAGAAACGTCACGCGTGAGAGTGGTGGCCTTGGTGGTGCCACTAAGCAGATGGCCACCAACTTCAGGCAGCCCGCAGGCGGCAAGGCCACGCTTCCTGCAGATCCCTGGAAGCCGCGGAGCTCATTACACACATATCTCGAGTGCTCGCTCTTTGTGAAAGGCCTTTTTCATTTATCTTCCTAAGAGAACAGAAAGCTTTCAGGCCAAAAGAGATCATTAAATCATCTAGTTTGACCCCTTGTATATACCAGGCCAAGCCAGTCCACTGATCACCTCCGTGCTAAGCCCGGTTCTTTGTCTTCGGTTTAAAGTGTTGTTTTCTGGAAGGGATCCAGCCTCTGTGCGTCACCAGCGCTGACAACACATCTAGGAATTAACCATTTCCTTGGTAGCAACGCGCCTCTTTTCATCTTGATTTTGTCGAGCTTTGGGTTCTGCCGCTGCTGCTTATTCCCAATCCAAGAGTACTTTGGTGCCCAGGAGGGTCTCGTAATAAACCACAACGAACTCAGATCTCAATTATTTTTTTGACAGATGGAGCTCTTTACACCTCTCCTTGAAATGCATTTTGTCCCGGCCCATACGTCATTCCTAAGGGTTTGTCCCCCCTGCTCAAGATAGGAGCACCAGAACCACGCGCAAGCCCCCGCCTTCTGATCGCAAATCTTTCTGTCCAAGGATCGCCTAAATCCTCTTAGTTCCACCATCACAGACACGTGGAGTCCATGCACTGCACTGCGATCCCCACCACCTCCCAGGTCCCTGTCTTCTCTCAAATTAGTAATGATAGAACGAGGGGAAATGGCCTCAAGCTGCGTCAGGGGAGGTTTAGATTAGATATTAGGAAGAAATTCTTCACTGAGAGGGTAGTTAGGCACTGGAACAGACTACCCAGGGAGGTGGTGGAGTCACCATCCCTGGAGGTGTTTAAAGAACGAATAGATGCAGTGCTTGAGGATATGGTGTAGTGGTTAGAGAGATGCTAGGAGAAAGGTTGGACTTGGACCTGGAGGTCCTTTCCAACCATAATGATTTTGTGATTCTGTGTGATTCTAGCTGGAACATCACTTTGGTCTTTCACCTCCTTGTTCTTAGAGGACCAAATTCCCACCCGCGTGGCGGGGCCCCCGAATCTCCCCTTTATGCTGGGAAATACACACACAGGGACTCAGGTCAACCAGGTCACCTTCAGAGGAAGACAATTCTCAGGGCTAGGAACCCGTAAAACAAACTCGCGTTAACCCTTCTTAAAGCCCCCCAGGAGAGGGGGGCAAACAGCATCCCATTGAACTCATGTTTACACACATTCCAGAGATAACTGCAGGTCTGCAGGGCCTTTGCCTCTGCAAGAAGCCGGGGAGGAAATGATTCTCGTTCCTGAGAGATGGAGGAATTTGGGGTGGGGGGGCCCGAGAAGGCAGCCAGGTGAGCGTGGCAGACTGCTCTCCAGTTCTCCCCAGGCACGCTCCTGCCCAGGGGAAGCCCTTCTTGGGAACGCATCCAAAGCTGTCCTTATCGGATCACTGGCGTGGTTTATGCTTCCATAATCTGCAAGCCTCTAAAGGAAAATAATTCTGCAGTTTATATGGAATTAAATCAAAGAAAATGACATCTTTGTAAGCCTCAGACAGAAGATTCTCTATGCAAGAATGGCTGGCCATGGTCACTTGGGGTTGCAGCTTCCTGACATAGATATATCTGGGGTGCAAACCCTGGATTAGGGGCACCTTGGCAGGCTCCACAGCTGCCTGCCCCTCCTCATACTGCCCAGGCAGAGGAGCAGAAAGGTCCTAGGACCTGTCCCTCTTCTTTCTTTCAGTTCCTGCCCACCGCTGGAGAACATGCCAGCAGCCTGCACTTCTCACCCTGCAAGGACACAGAGCAAGCTGGATGCTCTTTTATTCACCTTTATCCCTGAACATCTCTTCAAGATGTCTACAGCCCTTCACATCACAATCGCACAACAAAACCTACTCTGCCCTAGTGAGGCCACCTCTGGAGTTTTGAGTCCAGTGCTGGGCTCCCCAACTCAATTGACAAGGAGCTACTGGAGAGAGTCCAGCGGAGGCTGCAGAGATGCTGAGGGACCTGGAGCATCTCTGTGCCCAGGAAAGGCTGAGAGCCCTGGGGCTGCTGAGCTGGAGAAGAGAAGCCTCAGAGGGGATCTTATCAATGCTGATCAAGAGCTAAAGGGCCCATGGGGGGCAAGAGGATGGGGCCAGACTCTTGTCAGTGGTGCCCGGTGACAGGACAAGGGGCAACGGGCACCAACTGGAACCCAGGAGGTTCCATTGGAGCAGGAGGAGAAACTTGTTTGGTGTGAGGGTGTCGGAGCCTGGCCCAGGCTGCCCAGAGAGGTTGTGGAGTCTGCTTCTCTGGAGAGATTCCAAACCTGCCTGGACATGATCCTGGGCCCCCTGATCTGGGTGACCTGCTGGAGCAGGGGGTTGGACCAGATGATCTCCAGAGGTCCCTTCCAACCTCCACCATGCTGGGATTCTGTGAAGCACAGGGCTGAGATGATAGTCTCTGTTTTCAGCGGTGTCTATAAGTTGTTTCTGTCCTTCCTAGCTTCTAAAGACTACCAGCCGGTTATGTGGCCCCGTGATCAGACTCTGCGGCAAAGAACCCCAATGGAGTAAGAGCCACCTCACCTGTCCAAGGCCCCTCACCGCTCACCTGCATCCGCCAGCTCTTCTGTGGGTGGGAGCCCACAGCCGCACTAAAGGCTCTGCAAAAGTCACAGCACGCACCTGGAAAATCCACCTGAAGCTGTGTCAGGATTTCTCCCGGGTGTCAGAGGAGCGCCTGCCCTGCCGAGCGACAAGCAGGCTCCGAGGCAGGCTCGCACACGCCGACGCCGTTTCGGCTGTCAGCTGCCGGTGGGGAACAGCAGAGTCGGGACAGGGGCCAAGCGGCCAGCCTGGGCTGCTGCACACACACGTCCCTGCACGGAGCGCAGCCTGGGACCCGCTGACAGGCAACAGCCGTCCCCACACCACAGTGAGGGACGAGGATGAGGGAAGGGAACCAAAGGCAGGATGGTTCATGGCCAGAGGTGGAAGGAGAGGTGGTGCCAGCTTCACAGCAAGGAGCTGCAGGCTAGATGAAGGTTGCTCATCACACATCTCTTCTCCTGTGGTAATTCCTGACATAAATTCACGTTTACAGGCACGCAGCCATCTGTAACAGCGCTCAAGGCCTCTGTATCTCCTCTTGACCATGGATCTCGGGAATATCCCTTAGAAGATATGGTCCACCCCATGTTTGAAGCTAGAGAGGCTAGGTTACGACCATGGACCTTCACCAAGGGCTTCCAGATGGCCACAAGGATACTTGCAAGTCATCTGTCCTTCAAGGCAAGGGAACCTGATGAAACAGGGCAGGCTATACTGCACCTGCGTGGTGATGACTGCTCAAAAATACTGCTAATATCTGGTGTCAACCCCATGCTGGAGACAAGTCCTGGGCTGGATGACCTGGCTCTGCTCCTGCCTGGATAACTCTGTGCTGTTTGCAGCATGACCAAGCCTGGGCCAGGCAAGGAGACGGGGCCCATCATGGGCTGAAGGACACGCTGAGTCTGCTCCCAAGTCTTCACTCTGTGCTGAGCCTTTCATCACCCTGAATAAATCCAGCAGCAAACCTGGGGGTGGGAATTCCTACGCTTGTGCCAAAATGAAGTAAATGAGAGACATTAAAGTCCAATTAAAAACTTGCTTGGCCTTAAATGCCTCATCTGTTTAAAAAGCAAGTAAAGGGGCCTGATTAATTGCATTCAGTGCCAACAAGAGGAATTATTACCCTTTTTGTACTCATTAAGGGTATCTGCTGTGGCATCTTTAATCACTAGGGCATTTAAAAGGGAGAAAGTAATTTGCTAAGACATAATGGATCCCGGGGATGAGAATCAGGACAATCGCCTATTTAGGACACAAAGACACGCTCTGACTTTCCACGATTAAGAAGCATGGCCCAAATCAGCCCCTGAACCAGCAAATAAGCCTGCTGATGAGCTCTGCCTTGGCGGGGGGGTTCCCTGCACCCATCTTGTGTCTCCAGGACAAGGACTGGTCACACACAGGGACAGCAAGCCAAGGGCTCCCTTGCTGTCAGAGCACAGTCCGTATTCCTGTCCTTAACAACGAGGCTTCCTCGTGCCTGGACCAGCACCTTGGAGAATTGCTGCTACACCAAGGATAAAGTGACATTGTCACATGTAGTCCCTGCTGTCCTGTAACATGAAGGTTACAAGATGCCTTCAGCACAAGCTTTATGAAGTAATCTTTGAGCAATAGGAGAACAGGGCTACAAGGTCTCGTAGTGTGTCCTGCCAGTCAAAGCAAGACAAGTTTCTCTCCCACCCCCCCAGAGATGGGTGCTCTGAAGGCCTCCTGACACCGATCCCACGTGTACCAGAGGTTTCAGGACCTCATCAGCCTTTCACTTCTGTAAGTTTTCCCCGATGACTAAATTGCCTTGCTCAGCCCATGACTTGCTATCTTATTCCTAGTAGCTCCTAGGAACAGATCGTTCCCTCGCTTTTCACAGCAGCCTTTTATGTCTTTGAGAGCTTTTCGTATCCCTCTCCCTGCTCAGCTTGCTTTTTCCTAGACTAAACAACCTTGGGTCCTTTCAAGCTTTGCTCATTCCTCATGGTTTCCAGCCCTCTGACCACTCTTGCTGCTCTCCCCGGACTCTCTGCTATTGGCCCACATCTTCCTCAACACACAGCATCCAAAATGGGAAAGAAAGGGCTGAAGCCGTGGCTTGACCGGCGCTGTGAGCAGGAGGAATACTTCAGATGCCTCGCAAAGCATGCAACTCCTTACATGGCCTCCTATGACGTGTGCCTTTCTCACAGCCCTGTGACAGCATTGACTCATGTCGAGCCTGTGATTCACCAAGACTTCTGTCTGCTCCGCTGCTGCCAAGCCAGTTATTTCCTTCCTTGAGCTGTGCGGATGATTAGTGCTACTCAAAGGCAGAGCTTCGCAACGGTCCTTCTGCCCTGTTCCTCCTCTTTGCCCTCACGTTTCCCTCGACACGGCAGATCTCGGATGTCTTGGCAAATCAGCCTCTCCTATTCACAACACCCATGATGCAGCTGTTGAAAAGCCACGCCAGGGAAAGTAGCTCCTGTCTTTGTGAAATACCCACGGAGACAATTCGGCAGCTGAACCAGCACCAGTTGGCCAAACAAGGTCAAGGCGATGGCTGGAAGCAGGCAGGGACTGGCCGGGTCCACTCTCAAGTTAAGTTCAGAACTAGGCTGGGTAGTTTTTGTTGTGCGTTACACGATGGGAGTGTTGCGATGGGCAAGGGCACTTATGCTGCCTGGCACAAGAGATCAAGCAGGAGGCATCTGCGTGGGGGGCTCCTCCAGCATGGCGGAACGGCTTTGCTAACCTTCAAGCGGAAGAACCCAGCTCAAACATAAGCTGTAACACAAATCACTTCCCTGCCGGCTCCCTGCAACGTGAGATCCCGCAAGCAGAACAGGATGCCAGCGAGTTAAATGTCCCCGAGAACAGAAAGGTGACATCTCAAGCTACGTAGCCCTCAAAGTTCGCCATCAAGCCCTGGCTCACTCGCAGCTCCTCTCCTGCCCAGCTGCAGCCTGTGACATTCACAGGTGGCACAGCGATGGCAGTTCTGTTCCTGTCACCCCAAGCGCTTCCATGGCAGGGCCACAGGTGAGAAGCTCTGTCACCCCAGCAAAGGGAAGAGCACGAGGTTTTGTAAATAGTCATATTTATTCCTGCCACGAGCTGCTGTAAGGCTGAATAGTTTCCTTAACGGCAGGAAATGGTTTTCATACAAACTAACCACAGCTGGGCAACCCATGCAGCCAGTAAATACTTTCGTTTTAATGACGTGGAAGATTCCTGCCCGGCGTGCCACGGATTGCCACCCCACTGCCCTCCCAACACCGTGCACGGGCGTGTGAGAGACCCTGCATGAGGAGGACATGGCTGGGGGCCCCTGTGCCAGCTCTGCTGCTCGCTCCCAGCCTCTCCGCACTGTCTTCCTTGAGGAGTGAAAATGCCAGCAGGGAGGAAGACAGGCACACAGCAGGATGGTGCCATCTGCTCGAGGTCAGGGTGGTCTGGCTGGACGGAGCAAGCGGCAGCAGAACGATGGTGCCTGGTATTGCTGGATGGCAGGAAACTCCCCCAGAATGGGGACCCTAAAAGCGACCCAGGCCTCACCCTGTGTAACTGGCCCACAACAGAAAAATCTCCCTGGCCAAACCCAACTGCATTTCTTTTGTTATTTTCCCACCCAGCATTGCACTTGGGTGGATGTGGAGAGCAGCCCAGCTCTTCCCAGCCCTGCCTGTCACAACAGGTATTTAAAAAAACCATCCAGAAAGCTTCCCCGGAGCCAAAAACCCAAACATTTCAATCTCAGGTGGAAAAAAACCCGAACAAACCAAAGCAAGCGAGGAGGAAATGAAGATAAAAGCCGGTGGGATGCTGCTGGAGGGCTGGCGGGGTGGTGCTGGTCCTGTATGGATGGAGTGAACGCGGGGCAGGCTGCGGGGAGAGGACGGCCGATTGCCACAGCTCGGCCAGAGCGCAGGCTGAGGAGCTCGCTGCCAGCTCCGTGGTGCCTGGCCATATGCTCCACGCGCTGAGCTGGTGGCAGATACCCTAAAGCACGGATAAACTGAGCCAAAGAACCTGCCTGAAATGCCCGAGGAGGCCCTCAGGACAGCCTGACGGTGAAGTTCCCTACACGAACACCGATGCTCACAGCTTCTCTCCACTCACAGGAAGGCTTTGACACCGACTCTGCTGAACTGGGGAGGTTAATCAAGGATCGCAGCACAAAGCAGAACTACTGTTGGAATAAGCAACACGTCAGACCCCTATGGAAGAGACAGTGTGACCTCTTCCACCCCTCTGCTGGCCTTCCTACAGCCAGGGTCTACACAGAGAAGAGTTTAAGATGGAGATAAAAGCCACTGCCAGGCAGGGACAGCCGGGCTGCTACACACTGGCAATCAAATCCTGGCCGAGATGATGTGGTTTCCATCAGCACGGCGAGGCAAGAGCAGATGTGACGGACTAAATGCACGCGTGAAGCTGTCTTGGCGAGGGGTGCTGCAGGCGGTGGCACAGCTTGCCCTGGGCACGGTTGATTCTGGATGTATTTGTGTCTAAATATAGTCAGTGGGGGAACGGAGCTTTGTCACAGGGGAAAAACCACGTCACTCAGGGTGGCACTGAGTGACGGGCTGCCAAACGGCAACGTGCTGGTGTTCCAGTGACTGGGCTTGTTGTTCACCCAGCACAGGGAGTTCCGGTGGGACTTGATCCCAGAGTTCTTTTCTGGTGCACCCTCTGAGATATACATTCACAGAATCCCAGCATAGTGGGGGTTGGAAGGGACCTCTGGAGATCATCTCATCCAACCCCCCTGCTCCAGCAGCTCACCCAGAGCAGGGGGCCCAGGATCGTGTCCAGGCACCTTTGGAATCTCTCCAGAGAAGGAGACTCCACAACCTCTCTGGGCAGCCTGGGCCAGGCTCCCACACCCTCACACCAAAGAACTTTCTCCTCCTGCTCCAATGGAACCTCCTGGGTTCCAGTTGGTGCCCATAGCCCCTTGTCCTGTCACTGGGAACCACTGACAAGAATCTGGCCCCATCCTCTTGCCCCCACCCTTTAGCTCTTGATCAGCATTGATCAGATTCTCTCTGAGGCTTCTCTTCTCCAGCTCAGCAGCCCCAGGGCTCTCAGCCTTTCCTCATCAGAAAGATGCTCCAGTCCCCTCAGCATCTTTGCAGCCTCTGCTGGCCTCTCTCCAGTAGCTCCTTGTCAATTGAGTTGGGGAGCCCAGCACTGGACTCAAAACTCCAGAGGTGGCCTCACTGGGGCAGAGTAGAGGGGAGGAGAACCTCATCTTCACACTCACCAACCTTCACGCTCATCTCCACATCACAAATTGTGCTGGATAGGCCTTTCCAAAGTGCAGAGCTGGAAATCCAGACCAAAGGGCTGCCTTTATCCAAAGCAGGACAGCATAAATATAGTCCCACCTTGTTCTCCAGTTCATGCCCCAAACTGCGGAACGACCCAGGCGTAAATACACAGTACCACTGCACACACAAATATAGTTATTCCAGGAATAAAACCACAGTTGGGTTTCCACATGCACCAAGAGGCAAATTTGCTAAGCAGGTGAGAGATGGGATGCTCAGGAACCTCTCAGGAAGGGCAGAGAGGGCACAGCTCTGCTGGAGCTGGCCTTTCCTCAAGCAGGTCCCTTCCCATATCTCCTAGGTCTGCACCCACCTCTCTGGAGGGCCTGGTTGAGCAGCATGAGTCTCATTTGAGAGGTTTTGGAGGACAGGCTCACCAAGCAGTTCTCGGGGAGCCGGCTGGCTCAGGCAGAGCCCCTGCCACACAGCTCCCCTTATCAGCAGGAAGGGCTCATTAGGGACCGGACCAGAGTTTCCTGCTCAGGACCGAACCCTTTGTGAAGGAACCGCTGCCATGGAGAACCTGCTTCCTAACAGCCAGAGGAAACAAAATATTTTCCTTGGGCCTCCAAGATAGAGTTGCTACGGGATGGTTGTCAACAAACTACAGCTGGGCTTGCGGAGCCGGGCAGCACAATGCCACGCACGGGCTGTCACGGCAGGATAAAGGTACTCGTGGCAGCAGCACCACCGCCCGGCCCCAGTGCGGGGACGATTCAGAGCAGCATAAGGCCCCTCTGTCCCAGGAGAGCCGCAGCTGCCCTCCGGGCTGCACTGGCAGAACTACTTGAGTGAAAAGAAAATCTCGCACCCTGGTAATCAGTGTGACATTGTGCGGAGCCCGGGGCTCGCTCTGGCTCCCCTCCAGCCCCGAGCACAGACAGAGGCTGTTTCGGTAGCGCTCTCCTAATGCATTTGCAGCGGGCCAGCCAATTATGCCACAATATCTGTGTATGGAGCTCAACGGGAGCTTAATTGAAAGAGCTGTAGCGTTCAGATGACTTTCGATACGATGAAGACGTTAACAATTCCAACCCGGCGCTAACCAGCCCCATCTGATGCTCAGCTGATGGAGAAGGACCTGTAACTCGGGGCTTGGTCTGCAGCCAACGTTACACCCCTTTTAACTCAGCACTGCGACCGCGGCCAACTGCTGACGGAGTTGCCCCTTCCCAGCTGGAAGCTGCAGCAGCTCCTCACATGAGCTCTCCTCTGCCCAGAGCATCCAAGCAATGGAAACCAGACCTGCTCCGGCCACTGAAGGACCATGTACATGCTCCAGAACTGCCCAAACTGTTCCCATGTGGACTAATTTGAACCTGTAAAGCAGTGCTTGCATTTCTATTTTTTAATTGAAAAAATATCATGCACGCTCTCCATATATATTTTGTGTTGCTCTTAAGTTTTGCAAACATTTGGGGATAATAAATGTGCCAGTTTCAGATGGATTTTGCTCCACCAGTACAGAATCATAGAATCAAAGAAGTCAGAAAAGACCTTTAAGAACATCGAGTCCAACCGTTCCCCCAGCACTGCCTGGTCACCACTAACCCACGGCCCTCAGCACCACATCTCCACGGCTTGGAAACCCCTCCAGGGATGAGGACTCCACCACTGCCCTGGGCAGCCTGGGACAGCCCTTCACAACCCTGTTGGGAAGCTATTTTTCCTCATGTCCAACCTAAACCTCCCCTGGTGCAACTTGAGGCCGTTTCCTTTTGTCCTATCGCTTGTTCCTTGGGAGAAGCATTAGACTGACCCTGCTCCAAGGTGGTGGGCTACGTTTAATTCAGTATCATAGTGCTGCCGCTGAGAAGTAGCAAGAAATGCCTCTTATAAAGCCGTGTATGTGGCTGTGGAGGGAAGGTGCCCTGCTTCTACTAATCTCATTTCTGATCCAATGCACAGAAATCAGCCAAAATGCACACACGTCACAGCTTACACTCCTACGTGGCCATGAAGCATCTCACACCTCAACAGCAGGCAAAGGCAAAAAACAAAAGTGAGAAGGCACAATGCTTTGGGTAGCCATGTCTAACGGGCTGATGACCCGAGAGCTGCCAGAAGCCACTGCCAGTCGGTAGCTGTGGCATATAGCATGCTGGCCAGGCTGCATCTTGGGTCACACGCCAGGGCATTTTAGAGTAACACCCTGTATTACGCCCATATTTAGCCATGGAAATAAGTGTGACTTGACTTTCAAACACTTGCAGCTCTCGCTGACTTCACTGTGTTCAGTTGAGACGTTTCAAACAAAACAATAACGACCGCGACTCCAGGCTGGGACCAAGCACGGACCATTTTTATCTTAAAAGGCATTTGTTTGAGAACATTCAGAGCAGCTAGAACCAACAGCTCTGAAGTTATTTCACCGTGCAACCTTAACAACGTCGACAGCTTTGTCTGCAAAACGACGCGGATTAATCGGTGACCAATCCTTAAGAAAAGAATAGTTAGGAAAAAAAATTGCTGGCAAACAGAGGAGAAATTCTTCCTCTCTTCAGAGGCTCGCTCCTTCCTCCTTTGTCTAACAGCAGATCTTTTGTTCGGGATTTCAGTTGCGAGCAGCCCCGAGGTACGTGGGGAATTTGTCGGGGACGACAAGCCCTCCAGACTGGTGTGCGGACTCGGTTTTAATCGGCGGAGAAACCGCTCCACATCGCGCCTGAGAAGTGCTGCTAATGGAATTGTTCCAGCGCTAAGGGGATTTCAAAGGGGATGCGTGCGGCTGGCGGAGCAGCTGGTGTGACTCCCAGCTTGCTCTTTCCAGCCCGGCGTGCCACGCAAGGAGCGGCCACCACCCCAACCAGCCTGGCCTTGAGAAAACCACCCGCAGCGCGTCCCCCCAGCAATGCAGAGCGATCCGTACCCACGCCCAGCGTTTAGTCCCGATTAGCGTCCCGCCGGATCAGAGCAATGCCAGGCTTTGATCAAACTGAGGTGAGAAAGGCAATTAATCCGACAGCTTTAAGAATAGTTCCGACTAAAACAAATACATCGCCTTCCACTGGCAAATGTTTGCAAAGCTCGGCAGCCTAGGGCAGTGGAAAGTTCCCAGGAAATTAAAATCAGGGCGAACGAGTGTCAGGGCTCCCTGGCACCAACGCATCACTGCAGCGAGGTACAGCCCCGTGGAGCGGTGTCATGGAAGTTAATAAATAGCATTAATATGATATATTATAGAATCAAGAATCGTTTAGGTTGGAAAAGACCTTTCAGGTCATCGAGTCCAACCATTAAACAGCGGATTAGCTTCCGGTAGAAAGCCTGGCCTGGCACCATGGGGGACAATAAACATTTGGGCACTGCTACCAGCAGCTATAAAACATGAATGAGGGTTTGATCACATCTAATTGCTTTTGGGAAGGGTAATGTCACTGAGGTATCCATCACAATTACCTTCCTTCCCCAAAACCGTTCCATCCCAGATTAAGAGCTGGCCAAATGATCCAGATCAAATTTCAGGGGGTAAAGAAAGGAGGGAAATACCCTGAAAGCCTTAAAGACGTTTGCTACATAAAACCTGAAATGGAACCCACAAGAAGGCAGGCGATGGAAAGTTAACCGATGTGCTTTTCTTCTCAACTACGACCTTCTAAGGCTGGTGGCTGCAGAAGAAGCTCAGCAACAAACCAGAGGACAGCGCAGAGAGCCCAAAATGTATCTAAGAAGAGAAACTAAGATTATCCCACGGTTTTTCTTCCAGGGCTTGACTGAAGTGTTTTAAATGCCTGAGGCTGGTAAGGCTACCTCTGAGTGCCTTCCAGCTATGGCAGCAGCCACTTAAAAGAGCTGCCCTTCCTCTTCCCAGGGACCCACCTCGCTGGAAATAGATTCCAAGTCCCCAGAGGAAGCGAATGGAAAACAGCTGACTTCTCCCTGCTCAGTTGTCACCTTCCAGCTGGAGGCAGGCGGGGGTAAGAGCAAGGCTTCCCTTCCTCCCACACAAAGCAGGAGGAGGCTCCCAAACAAGATCTCACAGCTAACGTCCACCTACCAAAAGCTGCTGGGGAAGCCAAAGCTCTCGCTGAATGTGGGGACCGCAGCCCAGCAGGGCTCCCACTACCTCCAGCAGCCTCATGCAGAGAGGGGGTGGCAGGGTTTTGATGACACATCATCTCTGGAATTCGCTGGTGAGCGTCCCACAGCCTCTGCTCCCTACGATGCCAGAGCTGTTTCTCAAATCCTGCGTGACCCACCAGCTGTGGAGGGCAAACCAGCAAGACATAGATCATCCAGAGAGGAGACAAGATCAGCGGGCTCCTGATGAATGAACAGACAAATGCTTCACAAAACTCGCTCCTGTCCTCGTGGCTGGAGGGAGCAGGCTGAGGTCCCCGGCTCTCCCAGAGAGCCAGCGTGACCTCGGGCAGGTCAGTTAGCCCCTCTGTAGCAGAACTTTTGTCTCAGGAGGCAGAGAGCTATGCAGCAGCGCTGAGCAAGGCGGGCAGGCTGCCAGCCGAGGATTCAAACTCCTTCAGGGAACTCCAACAGCTAGGCAGTAAACGCATTAACCATGGGAACAGCTTCCCAAAGGATGTGGTGGATCCCAAATTGTAAGTCTTTCCACTGTGAGTGGACGCCTCTTCCAAAAGCGCAGGCTGTAGCTCAACCGCGAGTGCTCGCGGGGAAACGCCACGACCCCAGCAAAGGCAAGAGCTGATCCTCAGCTATAAACCTACAAAATCCCTGCCCTCTGCACCATGCCAAGGCAATTCCAGGCTTTTCCTGGCTAAGTGTCTCTGCCCACCCCAGCTGTTTCCACGATCTGGCCCAGGCCCAGGCCCAGGCCACTAGTCTCTTGGTGAACCTCCCAGGTGAGGACCAGTGAAAGCCCCCCCAGCATGCAGTACCCAACAGCCCACCCTGCTAGAGACAGGTCCTCCACCACCCTGCCTGCTCTCGGTTCCTGGAGACGATTCCTTGGCAAGAGAGAGATGAGCTCAGGCCTCACCCATAGCACAACCCCTCCTTTTCTCTGACTTCATCTGTGACGGCCACACCAAGGGCCAAGGCTATCATGCTCTGCCCAGGAGCTGCCTCGGGATACTCCAGCACACTGGTACTGCGGTGTGTTGAATGAAGCTAAGCACCCAGCTACATATGTAGTCACAGTCCTCTCCTGCCTCGAGCTGCTCCAAAATATCTGGTGGTTTCCAGTGGAGAATCTGCCTGTGAACAATTCTGATGCGTTTCAGAGGCTACTGTTAGCAAAGGGGGAGAGAAGTACATCAGATGGGAGGAGGGAGGTAGGTGCATGTCTCCCCTGGACTAATCAAGCCCGTGATCTCCTCTCATCCCTTAAGCAAGGGTTTAGGGTCAGGGATAACCCTTCGCTTCGCTGAAGTCCACCTAAACCAGCCTGGGCTTGTCAGGAAGCTGGAGCAGCCACCGTTGTGCAACCCTGCGACTGCAAACCACGCTACAGGGCTCTCCAGAGCCAGGACCAGGCTCTGCAAACAGCAAGGAGCTCACGCTCAACATCCCTGGGGACCAGCAAGAAACAGGAAACTTCCTGCAGGAACAAAAATATTCCCTTATCTGCCCCAATCGCGGTCATATTTGGACAAAGTGTTCTTGCCCGTCCCTGGACTGCGATGCGGCGTTGCAGCTGGCCTGCTCTCAGGTCCCCAGCAGTGTCCAGCTCATCCACACGTGCACCTTGGTGGAAAGGTCTGTGGTATTGTGCACAGAGTTGTGGCTCCTTTTCTTATCTTTTGGCTTTTGAATTTCTCATTTTTTTCCAGGTCTACAATCAGGGATTTGAGGAGTCGATTTATACCTGATTAAAACTGACAGCTCCCTCCAGGATACCTTTGCTACAGCACTTCTTCTGAGACACTTTTCTTTCCATTCACCAACACAAACCATCTCCGTGAGCAGGATAAAACCTTGCCAAGGGAAGAAACTCTCCCGTTATTCCCATCCAAGAAAGTGGCACAAAGGAAAAAAGACCAGAAGGGATGGCTCACATCCCTGGGTCCCGGCAGAGAGCTGGAAGAGGCTCATCTCCAGGAGGATAGAGTGCCAGCACTTCTTTTTTTAACTTAGCCAGCAGCTGCAGAATTTAAGCTTTATTAAAAGCCTATTTTGCCCTTGCTGCCGCAAAGGAAACCATCTCCCTCCTCTCTCCTCCCAAATAAAAGGCCAAAGTCTGCGGACAGACATCCTGTAATGTCACCTCAGAAAGAGGTGGCAGCTCGCCTCGCCTCGGTGGGATGTGCAGCACGGAGCAGCTTTACTCTCGCTTCGGGCCACAACAGGAATACGCTGCTCCCACGGCTGCTCCTTGCTTTGAGGTTCTATTATGAGCAATGCAAGAAACCTTCAATATTCTCTCATTACAAATGTCTGGAGCAAGAAAGGAAGAGAGAGGCAGGGAAAAGAGGCAGGCTGGCTTTGGAGGCTCTAGGCACTGCTCATTACCCACAGTGTCCCACTTGCTCTGTCTGCAGCCTTCTCTCCTGCATGCCAGGTCAGACAGACCCCATTTAAACAGCCTCCTTTTGCATAATGCAAACAAGCAGCTGTGTTATTTGGCAGGTCAGAACCACAAGAGACAGAGAGCACTCAACTAGATACCATTTACCTGTTCTCCCTCTTCTAAGCCTACCTCAATTTATCGATTCCTCTGCTGGATCAATCATTCAGGCTACTGGATGGTTAGCATTTAGAAGCGCACGTTTCTGGGAAGGCTGAAAACCTGCTTGTGATTTACAAAATTACTGCGGGGTCTCTGGTGGCTTGGGTCTTCCTCAGAGGCAGGTGTTCTGTGTTAGCCACATCCTCCCTCCTCTCCCCACATCCAAGTTTAATATCGGCAGTGAAACACCAACTGCCACCGCTGCATTTACTCTGCAACAGCGGAGCAAGCGCGAGTCTTGTCCCCCTTCCCATTTCCAGCCACGTCAATCGCCACGTGATATGAAGGCTTTCGGATGATGTAGATCAACCAGCTGGGGTGGGGGAGAACGGGACTGGGAAGCATCCAAATAATCTGTGCCTTCCTCACGGCCTGGGGAGGGTGCCCTGAGCCTCCCCGGACAAGGAGCATTCCTCCTCGGCATCCCTGCTTGCGGAGGAGCTGAACAAGACAGAGCAGGGTGTGAGGAGGGGAAGAGCAAGCCTGCCTCTGTTCACAGCCAGCCCCTCCTTTCGCCCAGCCCTTTCTGCCTCCCACCCCACACTGCTGCTATCTTCCAGGCCTGGCTTGGGATTCCCTCTGGAGCCCGTTAAAACAGCAGTGGGAACCCTCGCTAAAGGATGGGACTAACCGTCCTTCCTCCAACACCGTGCACATCGGCTCCCAGCCCGTCCCGGAGCTCGCGGTGTCCCTGCGAAGCTCGCAGCGAGCGTTGCTCCGGCTGGCTCGCAGCACGGCCCGTTTCATAACACAAAAGGAAGCTCGAATCCCTCAGGGCTCAGATTTTTTCCAAACTGGGTAAACGCACGCAAACACACATTATTTGCATGCACAGCAACTGGGACAAAGGATCTGTGGCTAGGTAGGTGTCTAAGCGGTGGTCCAGGCGTGTGGTAACACGCGTGCAACCCTAGAAATTTTGAGCTAAAAGAGACTTATCTCTAGACTGACTCTGTGCTGCTTCCAAGTCTCGCTCTGAGATTAAAAAGCAGCCTTTGTTGTTTGGAACATTATCATTTCAGGAAAAAAAACCCACCCCTGCTCAGGCCCCCACCCCAAAGGTTTGGTTTATAACCCAAAACATTGGCGCCTTAATGCCAGAAGGTCAAAGCCCTCCAGTCATTAGGCAGATTATATTTAAGAGCTCCATGTGCAGCTGATCAGAGACTTATTCCTTAAAGGATTGGCGCGGCGAGACAGCGCACCTCAGCAAGCAATCGCGTTTAATAGTCAATTAGCAGAGATGTGCTCTTCTGAGCTGAAGATCACTGCAGACAGGAGAAAATCCGCACCGCCATCAGCTTTCCTCTGCTTCTGCTATTAAATCAAGCCAGCTGATCCACTCTGTCAGCCCGTCGTTAACTGGCGAGACTGGGATGCATCTAAAAGTCACCCAGAGGTTTTATCCTAGTCAGGACAGTAATATTCTTGATAATGTTTTTTTTTAGACTAGATAGAAGCTAAAAGAAAGACCTCAACGTTTTCAACACAAAGCCTTGTCTCTGAGGGTGTAATTAAACCAGGGTAAGGTTTAGGACAAGAGGAAACAGCCTCAAGTTGCACCAGGGGAGGTTTAGGTTGGACATGAGGAACAATTTCTTCACCAGAAGGGTTGTGAAGGGCTGTGCCAGGCTGGAGTCCCCAGCCCTGGAGGGGCTTCAAAGCCGTGGAGATGTGGTGCTGAGGGACAGGGGTTAGTGGTGCCCTGGCAGTGCTGGGTTAACGGTTGGACCTGATCATCTGAAAGGTCCCTTCCAACCCAAACGATCCTATGATTGCATGCTATGAACTACAACCCCCCAAACAAGACCCCTCGCAGACCCGAATACCTAAACCCCGCAGGCGCGGTCACACATCTGGGAGGAGGGGACAGCTAACCAGCGGCAGATTTGCCCAGTTCCGACGCGCGGGCAGCAGCCAAAGCACAGAGGCGGGCAGGCCACCTACACCCAGCCACGTGTGGGCAGCAAGCGGCACCGCGAACCGGAGCACACACCCACGTCTCACAGGCACACGGACACCAGCGGAACCAGGAGCACATGGGAGCTTCTCTCTGGAGCTGCCAAGCCCAGTGTGCAAAAGCCATGAGTCAGCCTCGGCACCCCCCCGCCGAGTCGAGCTTAGCTTAAAAGCCAGACATGGCAGAGAAGTAAGAAAATCAGGAACAGTGTTCATTTGCCTCCCGGTTTCTAAGGCGTAGGTTAAGCCAGGCGCAGTGGGCGTCCTTCCCTTCCAGCCCTTAGAGGCAGAAACTTGCTTCTCCTTGCTCAAAGGCTGAGGTTCTCACCTGATCGCTTTCCCCCAGGACTCGAGCGTTAGGAGGAAAGTTTGCCAAATATTTCAAGACTTGGCAGTTCGTTCAAAGCCAGCATCACACCCTCCCACAATCCATCAAATATGACACTGGGTGACTCGGGATTTGCAACAAGAGGCTTGTGCTGGCTGGTTAAAAGGAGAGAAGAGCTGTTGTCCGCAACCCAGCACAGAGAGCCTGATGGAAAGGTTGATTCCACCAAATCAATGCTTTTCACTGAGTCCCTTTTTGAAGAGTTTAAGCAGGGGGACTAAAGGCTTCAACTGGTCATGGACTCTGAACGACCCACCTGATCTAGTGCGATCAGGGGGGCAGGAACCAGATGATGGCAGGGGGTTGGAACTAGATGATCTTTAAGGTCCCTTCCAACCCAAACCCTTCTGTGATACTATATTGTGATCATGGATCACAAAAATCCTCTGTGCTGGAGGAGGTGCCGTGCAATGCCACGCTGCTGAAGAACAAGGTGACTAGTGCCAGCCTCTGAGATGCAGCAAACGCTGTCAGGGCTGACACAGAAGCACTGACAGAACAGAAACCCCGGAGATTTCAGAAAAACGCTCCTCTGATGCAACACAAACAACTCCTGGGCACAGCAGAGAGGCGATACAAAAGGGTCTGCACATCAAATTTGAGTTCCTCCTAGCTTGCGGGTTACCACAAACATCTCTGCAGGCTCCAACCAACCCCGGGGACTCTGATTTACTCTCGTGCCTTGAAGAGCCGGGAGAACACAAAGGTGCCCAAGCCTCATAGCCACTCTGGCGACAACGCAAAGGAAAAATGGGAGCTTACTTGCTCCTCTTACTGCCATGCTGGCTCTGCGCAGGGGTCACAAAGCAAAGGAAGACCGTCTGGATGCCCTTTTTCAGCAGCACAGCTAAACGAGGCCAATTCTGAGGAGTAAAAGGCTGCAGAGGGGAAGCTGCTACTAGAGACAACCACTTTTCACAATTTACCCTTGCTCGAATGTGGCAACAAGAAGAAGAAATTCTGACGGGAGAAAAACTGACAGCTCTTGCCATTTAAATATATGCCTAAAGGCACAGCTTAGAAGCAGGATTCTTATGTTACAAACAAAAAAACCCCCTTCAGTTTTCTTCTCCCTCACAGGAAAATCCTACAGGAACATCTCCCAGGCAGGGTGACGCTTACCTGAGCAGACCCTGCCACGTTCAGCTCCGTGGAGAATAGAGCAGATGGGAAAGTCTGCGTCGGTAAAATCCCAAGTAACCACTTCAGAAGGCAAGTGTTTATTTCACCTGGATCCTTCGCTTTATGAGTCTGAGGCAGAATTTCCCCGCTGGCTTCCTGACCTTGCACATTTGGTTGAGATGAAGGCGTAAAGCACCAGGCACTTCTTTCAAACTCAGGAGGAGCAAAGGACTGTTGGAGCACGAGCACATGAGCAGAGGGACCAAAGTTACAGGTGATGCTGGTTTATACCATGGAAGGTGACCTGGAGGTATTAACTCTCTCAGAGTTAAACTGCCATACAATCATAGACCATTTTGGTTGGAACGGACCTTCCAGCTCATCAAGTCCAACCGTTCCCCCAGCACTGCCAGGGCACCACTAAACCATGGCCCTCAGCACCACATCTCCACGGCTTGGAAACCCCTCCAGGGACGGGGACTCCACCACTGCCCTGCCCAGCCTGGCACAGCCCTTCACAACCCTTTTGGTTAAGAAATTCTTCCTCATGTCCAATCTAAACCTCCCCTGGTGCAACTTGAGACCCTTTCCTCTTGTCCTGTTGCTTGTTCTTTGGGAGAAGAGCCCGACCCCACCTGGCTCCAACCTCCTTTCAGGGAGTTGGCGAGAGCCAGAAGGTCTCCCCTGAGCCTCCTTTTCTCCAGGCTCAACACCCCCAGGTCCCTCAGCTGCTCCTCACCACACTTGTGCTCTAGACCCTACCACACCTTCGTTGCTCTTCTCTGGACACGCTCCAGCCCCTCAAGGTCCTTCTTGGAGTAAGGGGCCCAGCACAAGCAATGATGCTGCACTGCAGAAGACAGACACAACCCCTCAGTCCTGCACGGGTGTGAACAATGCACGCCCTGGGCCCTGGGGGAGAGAACAGCGGTATGGAGAGGCAAGTCTCACAGCGCACTCGGAGGCAGAGATGAGGAGAACTGGTGAGTACTGGCTCCTAGCTACACCCGGCTGCCAGCATCACCTCCTCCTCACCTTGCTCCTCTTGCCTTCAGGCCCTGAGGCTGTTACAACTGGATAAGCTAAAAAAGCAAAGGAATCAAGGCACGGCAATGAAAATCCCTGATCGGGATTAGGCACGGCGCTGAGCTGCCAGCCAGGCTTTCTCAGCCAAGCCGCACGCACAGGTAGCGTACAATCCAAACGAAAAACCAGACAGATAACAAACAGCACTTTGAGCTGCAGGGTTTTCCCCAAAGCCTTCACTTCTCATGGGGTGGCTGCACCCAGAGCCTCATGGAAAACGCAGGTTGGCTTGGAGCCTGCCAGCAGTGGGATGCACAGATTCACCCTGCATCCCCGAAGCAGTGATGTTTAGTTTAGTTTAGCGAGCAAAACACTGCCTTGGTTTGGGCTGAAGCTCCCCATGACCTCCTCACCCACATCATGTGCTTCTAGTGGTACGGAGAGTGCTGGTTCTGGTGTGTCCACACCCCCCAAGTCTCCTGATCATGAGCTCAGAGCATTCTGCGTCCAGTTAAGCTATTACCCAAGCCAGCATCCCAACACACGGGATACGTGCTACCCCACGCACAACCAGCTCACCATCAAACTCCCCTGAAGCAGCTCCAGCACTTGTTGCAACCTGCCGGCACGAAGCTCAGCGGCTGGCAGGAGGATGCTCAGCTCAACAGTTTCAGGCTGCTCGAGAAGGGTGTGTGGGAACCGATCGCACCCTTCTCCAGAGCCTGTGCACGCCTCGTTGCCATGATCATGGGGCTGCAGCAAGGGGAGCATCTTTGCTCCTGCCACATGTGTCTTGCCTTAAAGGGGACAGGAAAGCTGCTGGCTTTGTTGTGCACTGGGATCCCCGCACTTCCTCCGCGCTTCCCACGTTTTTAAATATAGACAGCTGGAAGCCCTTCTCCAAACTGTTTTCCCCTGCTTCTTTCAGTTTTGTTTTTGTTTAGGACAACGTTGATCTGGTCCTCTCTGACGTTGCCAGATAATTTGCTGAAGATCTTGGGGATGGTTATTTTTTGACTGAAGGGTTGGAGCACCACAATGAAGATGTCCTCTCCCCAAAAACTGTTTGAGAAACAGCAAGCAACTACAGGAATCTTTCAAAGCTTCTCGCATGACAGAGAGAGAAGAGATCATCATTTCCTTTGTTGTTCATGTTTAAAGCGTATAAAGCCCCAGATATTGAATTCCCATGTACATTGCTCGGTCTCCTGCATTGTGAGCAAGCCTATGTCATGAGAACTCAGCACGGCACATCCTTACCCATCAATTTTGGGAACCGGGGCAGGGCTGTGGTAAGCAGCAGACCAAGAGGGCCATGGTTTTATTCCCTGTAGGATCTCCACACGCTCCCCTACCCCCACCCTGCTCAGAGGAAGCAGTGGGGGAAAGAGGAGCATGTCTGACACTCCAGTCTTTGGTCTTTTTCATATCTGCAAATACAAGTTTCTTATTAAAAGATAAAGAAAAAACCCCTTTCATCCTCTACGCCCCGACCTAATCTTTAAATACCTAGTGAAATATAAGTAATGGAGAGATGCTTTCAGCAGCTGCGGGCTCAGCCATCCCTTTCATGTACAGAGACAGAAGCTGACTAGGACTAAGGGTTGCTTAACTTAAAACTGACAAAGTTTGATCGCTGTGCCTGGCAATGAATATTAAAAGCAATGACAAGACTGACATTATCTAGCTGCACTGGAGCTGTATTTTTTTTTTTCCTATTTAAATACTCCATTTGCCAGGTCTTACTGCAAGGATCTGAGTCAGGGAAATACAGCTCAGGCTGACATCTTCCAGAACCGCCTGCTAGAGCCCAGCTTTTGGGGTGCCAAACTTAAGACACTTAAAAGGGCTCAGCTTACAAAGCAACACGGCTTCCTGAGAACAAACACGAATAAAACCACTCCTTGCGTGCCATGCACCAGGCACACGTTCGAGTCTTCAAAGAGGCACCGCTTGATTTGTCTAGATGTAGGGCAACGTTGCTAAACCATCTCCTTCACCCTTCACCACCACCTCTGTTCTCCACGGAGCGATGGCACAGCAGTGGTGAGGATCTGGAGCTCTCCCGCAAGCTCCAGGGACCGCGTTAACTACAGCTTCTGCTCTGAATGATGACAGATGTTTCCCTGAACGTGCAGAATTCATTTTTTCCCCCTAAAGAAATGTCTTAAAAGCTGCTAAGAGGCTCTAACTGAATATGCAGTGATTAAACGAGGCTATAAGATGGAACAAGCCAGTTGCCAGAACGCTTTCTCTCTTTAAATAGGAGGAGAAGGCACCATCGCCTGCACGGACTTGCTCCGATGCCCAAATTGCTCTCACCACAAACCATATATACCTTATTTCTAGCTCCAGCTCTCTCAGTCACTGCTGACAGTTGCTTCTTGGTGGGCTGGGTTAAGAAGCACCTCCTTCAACTGCAAATGATGCCCTCGTGCAGAGAATCACAGGCCAAGGTCAAATCACATCAGACAGTTCCTCCTAACCCCAACGCTGCCCCTCAGCTCTCACGTCCATCTGAGCCACCACGTGAGCCGACGCCAGCTCGCCTTGTATTTTGTAGCGGCGGTGGGAGCGGTTTCCAAGTAACGGGGCTAAAACCTTGGGCTGCCCAAGGTCACCGAGGATATCTCGGCTGTGGAACACGCTTGGGCACTCTTGCAGCTGCTGCCCGAAGCGTGCAGAGCCCCTCGGAGGATCCCCTCCTGTGTTAAACCTGGGCCAGCTGCTTGCTTTGCCACTGTAGGACAAACCTAAGCCCCACCTATTCTGCAGCAAAGGATGCAGGCAGCAGCAGCACCACTTGCCTCCCCACAACGGAGACGTTCTCCTCCAGCTCCCTGGGTCTCCAATGCTCTCGCCCTGCAACGACGCATGAGCATTGCTGGCAGGCTGATCCTACATTGCCACCAAGCCTCAGCGCTGTGCTGGACTTACCTTGTCTGCCTCATGGTACCAATTTAACCACTACAACTCCAGAGAGGCAAGGACCCAACCTCGTGCTACCTCCTTTCCTTCCCCAGCCTTCAAAGAAAAGAGATATTTGCTATCAGTCAACTAAGAACAGCACTTTCATCAAGGAGATGTTCTCCTTGAGCATCTTGTCGTCACAGTTTGTGCTCTTAACTCTTTCTTAACTAACAAGGTGTTTGCTGAAAGCCGATGGCCAAGCGCTCACGCAGCGAAACCCAGCTTTGCCAGTAGGATATTGTTTTATTGTACACGAAAAAAGGTAAGAAAGGCCAGCGCTGGGCGTAAACAAGCTGACTGCACATAATGGACATTGTTAGGTGTCTGAATAGGTCACTGCCTCAAAAGGAAAGTGCAGCTCCACAATGCAGCTCTCGAGCCCTGAATACCAAGCTGAAAGCATCCCTGTGCACTCCCAACCCGTGCATTCAGCGCAGCTGGATACTTCTGTATTTCTCACTGTCCATTTCCTCCTGAATTTTCCTAGTTTCCTTCCATTCGTGTTACGAGCCTTTGTTCTTTCTCTGCCCTCTTCCTCCTACTATGTTGAAGTGTACAGACGGAGTCTAAGGGTGGGGAAGCAAGCAGAGTCACAGCATGTTAGAAAAACAACTTTCACAGCTTAGTAAAAATGAGATAAACCAGCTTCGGTGTTGTACAGAAGCAGTGACCCTTGTTGCAAGAGATAGAACCCTGCCAAACCGCAGCTACAAAGGATTTTGTATGTTAAGAAGTTAAAAATAGGGCATTTCATGGAATTAATTTCATTCTAGTATCTTTTAGTTGTTCAAACCTTGGATGTGAGGCTTTCCACCAGGACTCCTGTTGTCCGTCACGGTGGAATATTTTTCTTCCCATCAACAGGTCTCAAAGCACCACAGCGGTCTGTGCAGTAGAGTTATCCCAACTTTGAGCACAGCTTAACTGGGGCATCCCGAGCAACCAGCCTGAGCATCCCTACAGTCTGCCAGCATAGGAGGATGGTATTCGCACACTGACAGCCTGGGTTTGGGTCTGGCCCTGACGACCTGCTCCTCTGGACTCAGACAAGTCACAGATTACCCACTGACGAGATGAATTTTGTAAACCCAAAAGCACAAGAAAGACATGGACAAAGACATGGACCTGGTGGAGCAGGGACAGAGGAAGTCACAAAACTGATACAAGGGCTGGAAACCCTCTGCTGGGAGGTCAGGCTAAGGGAGTTGGGCTTGTTCAGCCTGGAGAAGAGAAGGCTCCGGGGAGACCTTCTGGTGGCCTTGCAGGACTTCAAGGGGCCTGTCAGAAAGCTGGGGACAGACTTTTGAGCAGGGGCCTGTTGGGACAGGACAAGGGGAGATGGTTTGAAACTAAAAGAGGGAGATTTAGACTGGAGAGAAGGAAGAAATGTTTTACACTGAGGGTGGTGAGAGCCTGGCCCAGGCTGCCCAGAGAGGTGGTGGCTGCCCCATCCCTGGCACCATTGCAGGTGAGGTTGGCCGGGGCTCGGAGCAACCTGCTCTAGCTGCAGATGACCCCGCAGGGGGGTTGGACTCGATGAACTCGAAAGGTCCCTTCCGACCCAAACGAGTCCATGTTTGGATGGAGTCACTGAGCTTGGCATGTGCACTGAGGAAGCCCAGCTGGAAGAAGGACAAGCTGAGAGAGGGACGCACCCCAAATGTGGCGGGTTAGAAAACAGCACTAAAGACAGAGCCAGGAAAATGCTGAAAACACCTACAAAAGGACTTGCCTAGTTGGTGCTGGCCTCGCTTTGCTCCAGATTGCATGACTAGAAGTGCCCTGCATTGAGGTCCAAGACATCCTGTGGTCTTAGGGGTGCTCTGGGACCTGTCCTGACAGAGCAGTGCTCAGCACTCCTGCTCACACCAGCACTGACAAGCTTCATCTCCTGCAAGTTTTCTACAGCTTTTCTTTCCAAATATTCAAAGACAACCTGCACACAACGAGCAGCAGGGCTTCTGCAGAGCTTGAGACTACCAGAGCTTGTCAGCTCTTTCAGCGATAATCATCACCTGTCAAAAACACAGAGCAGACTGGAGATAAAATAAGGGTGAAAAGGAAAAAAATATGAATACAAGTACCTGGAGCTGCAGCCAAGGCAATCAAGAGGATGAATTGAGTTGCTTTGGTAAGTACCTTTTAATGCAACACGTTCCTCCTCCAGCGCAGGGGTCCTACAGTGACTCCACAATAGTTTTGTGCCCGTGGCTTTAAATTTGCTAATAAATAGCCTATGCACTCACGATGGATGTGGGTGAGGGAGAAAAGAGAAAGATTCCAGATTATAAGAACAGCATTTGTCACTTGCTTTAGATGGTGTGAGAGGCAGTTTCCAGGCTCTCGGACTCAGGAAGAATATTTTCTGTTCCGTTCCCGATGCGCTCAGCTGCCTTCTGCCAAAACCTGTTTTAAATCCATTAATGAAACTAGGCTGAGTCTGCATAACTTCTTAATTCCCTGGTGGAACAAGGGCACTTGAGTCTATTTCCGGGAACAACAGCCACCCCCAGTTCCCACCATTGTCATGTGAAGCACTGCTCTCTGGCCAGCTCCCTCCTCAAAACCCACTTTCTCCCTGGAATGTCACCCCGAGTTGTCACCAATTGCTTTATGGAGAGTACAGGAACTTGATGAGACTGGCTTTTCTCTTCCCAGCAGCACCTCACTACTGGCTGAGATCACACTCGTGCACGTGGATCATGTCTTGACGTTCATCTGCTCCGAGGTCACAAACAGATTTACTCCAGGTAGTAAGGATGATGGGAACAAAAAGGAGGCTTCTTACTCCTGTATTGCCCTGCGCCTGCTCTAAAGGGACCCACCGAGCATCACATCCATGTTCCCTCTCAGGGATGGCAGCCACACATCCCTACAGCTCCATGCAGTGTGGAAAAGCCGGGGAGATGCTCCCAGCAGGAACTAGGTGTGGCAGCTCCAGAACCGATCCTGCACCCAGGAGCTGAAACGGTCCCCAGCAGAAATCTGGTGGGTGGCTCTTTCTAGATCTGAGCGTAACCTGGAGAAGTCCCGTGGTGGAAAGACCTGAACTACAGGACCACAGGTGGGCCCCAACCTGTAAAGACAGACCCAAGTGCTGACATTTGGATATAAGCAAGGCCCATTCACTTCCATACAGCAACTCCTGGTTTGCCTGAGTTGAAATCCTTTAAAGACAGAGGCCACTGCTGGTAGCGAGATGAGCTATGCTTAGGACAGAGCCTTCCTCCAGACATCTGGAGAAGAGATGCCAAATGCTTCTTAAGAGAAAAATCAGAATTATTCCAGCTTCTGAAAAGAAAACTCTCTTTGCCGGAGTGTGAAGGCACCAGCAGACCACATTCTTTAAAAAAACCAAGTGAAAGGACACAGCAACAGCTAATAAAACGGGCACCAGTTCCGTTAGAGCAGCAGTATTTTTTGGCAGAGGTATTTTAAGGCTAACCTCCTGTTCCATGAACAGTGGCAGCCTAAATGGGAAGGATCGCTGAGTCAGCTTTTGCTTTGGGCTTCACAATGTGCTCTATGTTTTCCAGCAGGCTAGAATCGACCAGGGAAAGCTGAAGTGGGGGGAAGGGGGTGAATATAAGAGCTTTGAAGAAATGTGGAAAGAAAATGCATGAAAGTCAAGCCTCTGTTTAACTAAAAAGCTGAAGAAAATGGCATCACAACGTTGCAGGCCTGAAGGAGCTATGACTCGGGCACCAGCATGTACGTGACTGCAGCGATGCTCTGTTGGGACGTGATGTTTTCTCTTGCATCTCTACGCAACAAATGATGTTATCCTAACAGCCACCTTAACACACGTGCACATAGAGCAGCTTTTGGAGCAGGAGACACTGCAAGTCATCCACTGTCCAAAGGTCATGTCTAACCCAGGACCTTGCCTCTAGCGCTGCTCAAGAGTATGTATGCAGGGAAAGATGAACGTTCCAGTGTAAAATGACCCCTCCTCAGTTCATCTCCCCCACTGCAGGCAATCAAGCTTGTTTGGGGAAGATGAGAATCTTCAAGACTGAAGTTCCTTCACAATTTAAAGCCCATCCACCTCTTCCCTGACACTGGCTCCAACACCGCACATGGTTTAGCACGTGACGCTGGCAGTCGGGCTAGATCCAGCAAGTGCACCCAAATAACTCAGCAAAGAAGACCCAGTGAGCATGGATGTGAGAGGAACGGTGGGAACACAACAGCCAGCAGCCAGATCTTCTGGCTGATGCTGCAGTGGAGACAGCCTGAAAGCAGCATCACGCACAGGAGCACTCTAGCAGCATCTGTTGCAGGCAGCCAGGAAAAGCCTTTATGTTTCAATAAGGGACTTGGCAGAGAAAGATCACTTCCTCTCATTTATTCTCTCCACACTGAGTGAAACTTCAGCTGAATTAAGAGACTGGTTGTTGTCCCCCCAGCCCAGCCTCTCAGCGTGGTTTAATTTTTACATGAAGATAGATAGCCGAAAGTTTTCTAAGCTTGCTTCTTCTTTACTAACTAAACATGCTGAGGTGCTCCAGCTCTAGAGGACAGTGTGTGCAACCAGTGTGCCCACGAACTGAGCCAGCCTGCTCCTGTACCTCACCTGACGTGTCAGACGCTGAGACCTCTCTGGCACAGGACAAGAGGCGAGTCCTCTCCTGCACAGCCTTCCCTTGCCCAGCCATGCTGCAATGTTCTCTGCTACCCTCACCACCAGCTACCCCTACATTTTGAACATTTCTCCCAGTAAGAGATGTACCCTACATTGGAACAGCCTGCAAAAATTAAATAACCACAGATTGCTAGTTATGTCGTAGGGTATATTCATTAGAATTAGAGAACCGTTTTGGTTGGGAGAGACCTTTAAGATCATCGAGTCCAACCGTTAACCCAGCCCTGCCAGGTCACCACTAAACCATGGCCCTCAGCACCACATCTCCACGGCCTGGAAACCCCTCCAGGGATGGGGACTCCACCACTACCCTGGGCAGCCTGGGACAGCCCTTCACAGCCCTTTCACAGAACTGGAATCTCCCCTGGTGCAACCTGAAGCCGTTTCCTTTTGTCCTATCGCTTGTTCCTTGGGAGAAGAGCCCGATCCCCACCTCACCACAACCTCTGGCCCCTCGTGCCCCGCCAGGCGCTACCCAGCAAAGCCCATTTGGAGAGAGCCGATTAGGCCAGGCACAGCAGGGCACAAAGCCAGCTCAGATTTGGAAGGAGCACAGCTCAGCCCGCACAAAGCTCTGCCTTCGCTAGTAAGCCCTCCAAGAGCTGGCAGGTACACTCTGCGTGGAGCCAGCTCGGGGGCCGTGGGCCCCTGCGACAGTTTATTCACAAGCCACGTGATGGGTGCCTTGCTGGGAAGGAGCAACGGCACTCGCAAGAAGCCCAGCGTGTTCTGACCGCGTCTCAACTCTGCATGTGGCGAAGTCCTAAAAGGATCGCAGAGATGAGAACAGCACTGGAAGTTCATTTAAAAAGTTTCTCAGCCCGTATCATGCTTTCTGGATGACTGTTCAAGCTTGAGTAGCTGACGAAGAACCACACAGCAGAACTACTCGGCGCTCTCTGAACCGAGGCTCAGAGATGCTGACGACCTACCACATCCAACTCACCCTGCCTCGAGCGTTTCCACAGAGCAGGGTCTTCACCTTTTCCTCCACAGCCATCAATCCAGAGGCGCCTGGGTTTCTGGGCAGCTGCTCCATTTTCAGTTACATCACAAATCAAAGCAAATAAAAATCTCTGCCTCTTCCCAAGGCTCAGGCAGAATTTTTCCTTTCCCATTTTCAGCCCCACACACCCACAGCCTGTGGACCCAGGAGGACCCCGTCCATTATTTCTGCATCTGAAGCACATTAACACTTTGCAAAGCCCTTTCTTTTATTTTGCACGCTGCTGAATTCCCCACGGCATTCAACATAATCGCCAAGCTAATGCTTCAAGGCTCCCAGATTGTCACAGCCACAGCCCTGTGATATTGGTATCAATATTTAAAACCACCAGGCCCTCTTCCTCCAACACAAGCTGCATTTCCAGCTTCAGCACAACTGGTAAAAACCACAGGCACGTCCTCTCAGCTCAAGGTGCACACACCACAACAGATTCACTCATGCATGGGCCAGACAGCCGACATCCCTCCTGACATTTACCTCCATGTACAAGGAGGGAAGAGGGGTTGCTTGGAGCTCTATGACTGAAGTCTGCCCTTGGTCAAGCTGGTAAACATTATAAATCAGCCACTGTGCATCCCCAGATACAGAGACAGGCACCAGGAGAGAGCTGGAGAGCAAGAGAGGCAGCCTCTTCGGAATTAAACAGGCATAAACACAACCGTGTCCCAGTGACACCTAAATAAACCCCACACCAGCAGAGCTCAAGCAATTTGCTGTATTCTGGGAAGTTCTGGTATATTTGTAACTGTTTCACCCACTTTGTTCAACAATTAGCTGCTGCAGTTAATTAACCTCAAAGAAAGGGCAAGATTCTTCACTTATTGAGGTTTTCAGCTCAAGATTAGCTAAAATCCTCTACCAGAAAGGCCAAATAAAGGCCACTGGTTTGGCACCGGGGTGGCCGGAGAGAAGCGTGCTGTGCAGGAGCTAAGGCCAGATGAACTCATGAGGGCTTCCTGCCTTCAGGTCTAGCATCTAAGAGGCTATTCTGCAGGTCTGCCACACTGAGCTTGACCAGCGCCTGGGGAAGATCCTGGAGAGACCTTCTTGTGGCCTTTCAGGACTTCAAGGGGCCTGTCAGAAAGCTGGGGAGATTGAGACTAGAGAGAAGGAAGGTATTTTTGATGCTGAGAATGGTGAGAGCCTGGTCCAGGTTGCCCAGCGAGGTGGTCGCTGCCCCATCCCTGGCACCATTGCAGGTGAGGTTGGCCGGGGCTCTGAGCAACCTGCTCTAGTTGCAGATGTCCCTGCTCCCTGCACGGGGTTGGACTCAACGAGATGGTTCTATGATAATTCAACTGGGTTTTGGTGGGGGTTTTTTTGTTGGCTTTATTAAAAACCTCTTTCCACATACCATCAGACTTTTGATATAAAAAGCCAGCACCAAACGTAGAGGCACCCTCGAAGCTTTCTCCATCACCCTTAGAATGGGATTGCTGGGAAGCTGACCCTGCCTGCCTTGCCAGGTCTCTGGTTCAGGGTTGTAGTAAAGTTACACCCAGCACAGACTGGGTTTAACTGGCAAACAACGCTACAACGCGACACAGGAGGTGCGGAAGGGCAGGAGAAGCACAGCAAATGGGAGAAGGGACAACCGCAGGGTTTGCTTTGGGAATCCTAGATGGAGCATTACTTGGGAATTTTCAGGACCCTCCCAGGCTCCCTCAGTTTGTAAGTTTGTTACAGAAAAAGAAGACTTTATAACGGCGATGGCTGATATCCAGCCACTCCCCTTCCCAGCCTCTCATACAAAGCAGAAGCTCTGGCACAAAGACGAGTGCGTGTAGGGAATGTGCCGATTTCTGCCTGGGATTTAAGCCCCAGGACACCACGCTCAAGCTTTTCCACAACCTGTGGCAGAGCCTGCATGGATTAATATTCTCAGTCCTGTCAACATGATCTCATTGCCTCCCAAAGGAAAAGCGTGGCCAGAAATCTCACAGCCAAAGACAACGTTCATTTATTTGTTTACAGGTGTCCGTGGTGCCGATGGTGTCCCTCCCAAGCTCCCCCAGACCTGACACTGAGCCCCATACTCATTAAAGACAACTTCAGCAGCACAAATACCCGGCACAACATGAGCCTGGAAGGTTGTGGTGCGGGAAGGTATCAAAGCTGACCGAAGGATCTCGCTGCCACGCAGACAGGAAAGCATTCCTTGTAACTGCAGTGCTACCTACTTCCATCCCGCTCACCTCAGGATGCCTCAGGAAGGAGGCAGAAGGCATTTTTTTTTCCAGGAGACATTTGTCTGTAACAAAGGAAGTTGAGGACAGACGGCTCCGTAGTGTCCCTCAGCAGCTATGACCAACAACCTCTTACTAATACTCACCAAAACACTTTTACTCCCAAAGGCTTGGGAGAAAAGTCAGTAGGAAAAACTCTACCTGTTTGTCTGACTGCAGATATTCTACCCCCTAAAAGATTCAAACCCTGCCTGGCAGCCCCAGCACCGACCAGAGGAAAACTGATAAGCACCTTGACTGCCCTGTAGGACCAGTAAAGCTGATGCTATACAACTCCTTCAGAGGTTTCTTAAGAGTCCTTGTTAAATGCAACAGCCATGAAATCATAACGCGAGGAAGGAGGCTCTTGTACAGTCTCCCGAGTCAGCCCAAAGCACACGACCTGCTTTGTACTGAGCTGTTTGCAGAGGCCATGTAATTCTCTAGAAGTGGTTTTGTTTCCAAAACAAATGCTACTCGCTCTTCTTTAACTTGGGGAAGTGGGAAAAAAAAATAATAAAAAACTAATCCCCCGCCCCCCCAAGTGCAAACAGCCAAGCCGTGCTGGCGAGGCTTGCAAGTGCACGCGTGTGAGCGGGGAAAGGAAACTGAGAGTCCTTCCAGCTTTCCAGAGGGTTATTGCGAGCAGCAGGGAGGGAGAAGGGATTTTACACATTAGGAAAAAACACCGTGGTGGTGCTTGTCCTTAAAGCGGACGCTGCACACCAAAAGGCCAACCAGGACGTGGGAGCAGGGTGTACATCGCAGAACCGTTCCTGGCTGCGGCACCCATCGGCGTGCTGGGGGGTCTACAAACCACTGCTGAACCACCTTCATGGGTTTTTTTCTGGCCTCAGCGACTTTGCTGTGCATCCTCCAGAGCCTCCGGCAAAGCCAAGGACGTCCCTGCATACCGGTCTCCAGAGAGCTCGAGATATCGTATATACCAGCTGCTTCCTCGGCCGCCCCGCGATGGGAAACGCGCGGGTCACAGCTGAAGAGGCAGGCAGGCTGCGCACCAGCCGCCGTGCGAGGAAACAGCACGGCCAGGCTGGAAAACGGCTCTTTCCGTGCTCTCCCAAGAAAGTTTAATAATCTCATCTTTCATCTGCTTACGCCTCTGCTGGTTTTTTCGCAGAGCTTCCCTTTGCGAGCCGTTCTGGCAGCTCCGGAGGAGTCAGGAAGGTTAGCCTGGGGAAGGGGGGTAGTGGAGACGAAGCCTTCAGCTGAATTCCCACCGGCTTTGCATTATGAAAGCCATGAGCTGCAATCAGCCAGCCTTTGCGGGCTTGCTTTAACCCCCTCCCTGCTGCCAAACAAGCACCTCAGCCGAGCTCCTAACAGCATCCACGTATCAGTGACGCATACTTAACCGCAAGGCAAAGCGGGCAAGCACCTAAAAACCAGCCATTTGCTTTCTTTCCGTGAGTATCCTCCCCAATAACTTTCCTCTGCAGTTGTCTTCATGGGTGCTGCAACCCGGCCTGCTGCTCTCAAGCCTGCAGTGTAAAGGAAAAAAATTAAAGCAAAACACTGCTACAATCCAACCCTGCACATGCCCAGGACTTGTTACTTCAAGAAATGCCATCATTGTTCTCAAGCCAGGCAGACGGGCGATGAACAGGCCTCTGCATTGTCCACTGGCTGCCTGGAGGCTTAGAGCAACAGCGCCGAAGTAAAAGTCACCCCCAAAGGGTATCAAAGGTGCCACACAAGGTCGGATCGAACTCCTATCTCCACGATCCTTTGCTGATAATCGGCAGTAGATGCTATGAGAAGAGAGGGCACAAAATGCATCTTCCCCTGGGATTCCCAGAAGAAAGAGCAGTCTCCAACAGAAAACTTAGAATAAATCACTTCCCTCGACTCCCCGCTTTGGTGGGTACAAGAGCGTCTTGTGCACGTCCTCGCACACCCGAAGGGACGTCTGCTGCAAACGTGACACCACTTATCTGCCTCCGCAGAGGTTCCCTCGGTACAGCAACTGCCCCAAGGACCGTCCTCGCTCTGAAGAGCGCAACGGCAAGGGCTCGGGGGCAAAGCTGACTGGGCTGCAACCCAAGCCATCAAGAAGGCTTTGAAACTCCTTGGATAGGGAAATAAAGTACTCCATGGCTTGGCAGACCGGATTAGAGCACCCTGGAGAGCTTCAGACAGCCTGGAGCTTGTTTAAGGTGTCCTTTCAGCTCAGCCTGTGCATCGGTTCGCTCAAGGCTCAGGGTTTCATGCAAGAATAAGGAGAGTGCAAGAACCGAGGGCTCTGTCAGCTCCATTGCAGGACAGCAATAGCTGAAGGGAACCGCAGCCATGTTAACCATCTTCACAGGCAGAGGAAATCCCCATGGCCAGGGCAGTTGCTCAGTCTCTCTTGGGCTTTTTCTGGAGACAAAAGAACAGTTGCAGAGACTGCTGCCAACCAAAGAAGCTGGAGCTCTGAAGAGAAACCACGTGCCCTTCGAGAGCTCAGAGTCACACCGCCATCTCCGTTAAGACAGGAAGGGAGAAAGCCAGCACTTCAGTTGGTAACCAACTCTAATTGCTTGACTCCACATCTTGGTATCGAGCCAGCCAGTCTGGGTATGCCCATTTGTTAAGCCTAGTCCTGCACAAGGCCAACAACCTAGCGTGCAGATCAAAGTTGTGCCTAAGAAACGTGCTGGAAAATACTGGTGTGCTGATTTTCCATCAGTGAGGCCACCAGTATGTGATTTTCCATGAATGAAGCCACTAGTATGTGAAAAGCCTGAGGCAACAGGACTGCCTGAAAGCAGGGAGCACCGCTCTGCTCCGACCACCACTCCAGCCTTCCTTAGCTGGTTCATATTTTATGAAGAATGATTCAGCTGAACTTGCTCCTTGACGTGAGAAAAAGGGAGGAACACGAGTGTGGGAAAGCAAGAGGATGTAACACAAGCATCTGGTACGGGGGAGACACTCAAGGGACGCGGCACAGCTCAGTTAATATGCAAGGAAGCCCTATAAAAGCAAAACAAGACAGGAGTGGAAACAAATCTTGGTAGACACACCCCCAAGCAATGGCACAGCTGGGAACAGGAGCTCTGAGCGTCTATCTCTGATCCCAAGCTTCAACCACAAAGCAGAGCTGCCCCTCTCACCTCTCACTCCAGCCAGACCCAGTCGAACATGGGAACATACAGGGGTTTCCCTCGGCAACCTTGCGAGGGATCTGGAATAAAAATACAGCTGGCTTCGTTCCCCATTAGCAGTTAATTTCCTCAATCATTTTCACAGAGGGAGAAAGAGAAATGCTCATGATCTGGGAGATGAAAGCGAATGAAAATAAGCCTCATAAAACCTGCGCTGCCCTAAGGGAGAACTGCCCTGCAACTTTCATTGGGGAATTATCAAAGGCCCCTGACTAGCGGGGGGTTGTTTGTATTTTATAAGACAGATGCTTTAGAGAGTATAAGTCCTCAAATAGCTGAGATTCCATTCTGCTGAACCTCCAACGAGACTAGAAAAAGAAACAGCTGATCCTAGTTAGTCCGGCCCAGGGATCCAGCTTAGCCACATCAAGACAGAGGACTGAAGGAAGGTGCAGAGCTCTACAGCCACCGCTGAGCTTCTTTCCAACAAGATGCCATTGCCCCAAGCAACAGCAGTCACACGCGTGCTAGCATGGCTGCGGGAAAGAACAGAAGGGAGCAAAAAAATCTCATGCATTTCTATTGCAAAATAGAGGCTGAGGTAGAAGGCACTGACTCATGCAGACTGAGAAAGGATTGCTCCTGAGAGACTAGTTTAAAAGAAGGATGTTTAGCGCGCGTTTTGCTTTGAGTCTGGGAGAGCGGGTAGGAAACTTCCCACACTCAGAGCTCTGTTTGTTCTCCGAAAAGGCTTAACGTAAGCTCAAGAGCAAGAACTGTTCGGAGAAGGGGCGAAGACCCCAGAGGGCAGAGCCCTCCCAGCCACGCTGAGCCTCGCAGAGGAGCGCAGCCCTGGGTAAGCCTGTCTGCAGGTAGCGGTGAGGTCCCTAGCACGGCCACGGCTCACGGCTCGGATAGTCCAACTTCCTTTGCCTCTCAGCCGGGCTGCGAAGCCCGTGCTGGTGGCCTTGCTGGTGCCGATCCCATGCCAGCCCGAGCTTGGCATCCTTGCTGCTGCAGGCTCTGCGAGGGGTCTGGGAGCCTCCGTCCACACTGACGTCAAGCGGCGAGGCAGATGTTCGGGGGTAAGGCTGTTTGGCGTGATTTACAAGTGCACAGAAATCAGCACCTGATTTACTACGGCTGATGGAAACCCCTCTCTTCAATACTGAACTAGCCATCATGTTTCCTCCCGACGAACCTCCCCTTCCCCACACGCCCAAGCACCTTTCCACACCCATGCCCGCGTGGTAATTAATTGCAGTCCCCCTTGCAAATGAAACCAAGACAAATCACTCCAAAAAATCATCATTACCAAGTTGATTCAAAGAGTGGATGTGCAGAAAGCAGGAGACAGACGCTAACAATGAATAATTAAAAGAAAAATAAAACCAACCAAGGATCTAAGACCTGAAGAGAAATTACTCACTTGGAACAGCTACTGCCACATTTAATCTTTCACAACCAAAGCGCATGAATAGGAAAGAAGTAAAACTAGCTCCAGGGCACAGGAATATTGCCCCTGGCTGGTGCATCTTGTTGTATCACGTACTTCTCACACCCAGACGTTTGGCTGTAGTGCAAGGGGCTGGATGTCCCCGTCTGGGAGAACAGCACTCTCTGGAGCACGGTAAGGGAAGTGCAGGAGAAAGCAGAGCAGCACTGAAATCACCAGCAAGAACAGAGCTATTCAATTGCTTAAACGACTACTGAAAAAACTCCCACCTTCAGATCCCCCCCAGGTCTGGTTACTTGCTTTGTCTGCGTCCTTGTTCAGCCTGTATAAGAAAAATGTGCAAGAGTTTTAGCTAAAGAATGGCTTGTGGTTGATGCTGAGCTGGAATTCGACTCTAAATTCCTGCTTTCTGATGAAAAGCCGCCCATGGGATTGCTGTGAAATGCAATTGCTCCCTGAAGGCACACAAGCACTGCAGCACTTGCTCTAGATCATCTGAGCTTTACAGAAGCTGAGAGCTTGTACCCATCTCACCAGTGTCCACTTAAGATCTCAAGTAACCAGTTTTGGTCATGACACCAAAGAGTCACTCCAGCCAACTCCTGCAGAAAGAGCATCTTTTGCAAGAAAAAACTTAAGATACAAAGCTACTCCTAGGAGTAGCCAGGCTGGAGGGGAAGGTCAGCTTAGAAATTACAGTTAACAGGTCAGGATGCTGCCAACAGGCTCCAGGTTCTCCCACCACCCATGTCCTCGACAAAGACCACCACCATTCCTCCTCCCGCACAACGAAGGTGGGAGAGAAGCCATGGACAGATGTTTTCCTGCTGGAGCCCCTCTACTCCAGGCTAGAGTTTACCTCGCTTGCTTTGTTCGGGGCAAGCACACGTCTCTGGGTCAGAGTGGTCCTGCAGCGCCTTGCACCGAGGTCCAGACCCTCGCAGACCAAACTCAGCCCAGGGGCTGGCAAGCGCCGCATCTCCTGAACTCCGTGGGAGTGGTGCCCGCTTGCTTCAAAGGCAAATCTTACCCTGTGTTTATAGCAGCCTACGAGGCATGAAAAGGCCTCAGAGGTCACACATCCACCACTGTAATTTCAGGCAGGATCAAACAGAAAAGCAACAGCTGGGCTGAGCGAGCAAGTCCACGTTTAATTACAAATGGGTTCGGTAATAAGCAAAAGGCAAGAACAAAGCCTGTGAAAAACCTCCCTTTTTTCCTCCTGGCTCCTGTTCAGGCTGTATAGAAACAGCTGCCTAGAGGAGCAGCTCCAATAAGATCCACCAACTCCATTTTATTTCATTTTCAGCACTGCCACAGCAGCACCGCTCCCTACGCAACACTGCTGTGCTTTGACAAGTGTCAAGGACCGACGGGCAGACCGCAGCCGCTCACGTCGACGGGGTCGGGTCGGCGCAGGTATTTCCCAGCCTGTAGCTCAACCCCCTCCTCGCTGTACCTCAGGTCACCCGTGCACAAGTACACGCACGCAGCCACGCTGCAGTAAGCTGTGTGGAGGATTTCATTTGCTTTAGCAGCCTCTGAATAGGAAATGGTGGTTGCAGAACAGGATTAGTAGTGCCAAGGACAATGGCCCCAGCTCGAGGGTCCTGCCTGGTCTGGAGAGGGGGCAGGAAGCAGCTCTGGGAGCAGCAGGATGTCCAGGGAGCTGATGGACCCCTCCACTTACAGCCAGGACCTACTCTTGCTGTCCCCAGAAGGGGCAGGAGTAAGGAGAGGAAACAAGCCCTAAAACACACAGGCAGGCAAGATGGCTTAGCGGGGTGGGAAGAGGGCTTTTTTGGAATACCAGGAGCCTTCCACCCCTTTTTGTGACAGCAGAAGGAATCAGCTGATCCTCTCATCACATCCAATACTTCTAAGAGCATCAGTGAGAGCCTGACAGCTCAAGAGCATGACAGAAACATGGCTGGAACAGAGCATCGACCCCAAATCCCTCCAACAAACCTATCCCCACTGCTGACAAACCGCTGCCTGGCTGCGTGTCACAGGGGGACACGATGGGAATAATGGGAAGGCTGGGAAACCATTCCATCCCTGGGAACCGAGGGCTTCTGACCTTTCTAGCAAAGCCTGCTGAGAGAACTGGGTGGGTTGTTCTGTACTCCTGGCTTTAATTACAGCTGAGTGTTTAAGTTATTCTCCTCCAACCACCCCCGTGTCCCTCACAAGCACAAATCTAGCTTTTTATAGCACATCCGGTATGGATGTTAAATACATTCGGGAAATGCACTTTCAGCCCCAAACATGCCTTCCCCTGGACCAGTTTGGCTGCAAGGGTTTGTAACGTGGAGATGTGGAACCGGAGGTTCGGGTTTGTGACTGCTGCTTTCCTGGATTAATTCTGTGTGTTTAGAGAAGCAGGATTCAATAAATGCAGGGTAGGCTGGCTGCATCCACAAATAACACAAGCTGCTTGCAAGGTGAAGGATGAAAAGCCCAATGGAGAAGCCACTCTGAGCTGCTCGAATTCCCTGCACACCAGGCAAAGCTCTTTTTTTTTTTTTAATTTTTATTTTAAGCAGCTGACAAAGCTCCTGGGGGCTGACAATGGCTCACAGCACAGTGGGTGTCATAAGCTTTTCACTGCCTTCCAGCAATACTGACCCAAACTGGGCCTCTCCTGTAACGCACAGGAGAGAAATGCTCCCTCTCCCCCAAGACTTCTATTTTAAGTAGCCAAAGGGCACCAGCAAAGAACCATCAGGCAACACCAGGCTCTGTCCATCCCCAGGCGCTGCTTTGGCATGTCACCAAGGCCTGGGGCTCATTGCTCTGGAGGAGCAGGGCTTGGACAACAGCTTGGCTCTAAGTCTAAAACCTGGCCTTTGTAATTTTTTTAACCTCACCTCTGGCTCTAAGGAACACCGCAAACCTGTCAGAGATAGTCTCACCTGAAAATACCCTGGCTGACTTCCCAGCTGGAAGCACCTCCTGAGCTGAAAGGCAAACACCGTTGCTGGCAGGCTCTGGGCTCAGCCTCGGATACTATCCCAAGGTAGAAGCCTCCCTGGAGCACTCTCAGACCAGAGGGCACACACTGGCCAGGCTGCCCCAGGAGGTCTCCTGCTAAACCCTCAAGAGTTGGGCTGTCCCCCACCTTGATGGAAAACACCACTGCCATGCCTCTGCCGTAGCATCGCCGCACACAACCGGGCTATTCTGCAGCAGGTGCACGGGGCTGCGCCGCATCGGGGTTTGCTGCTCCGAAGGAAGGCAAGAGACGAGCCCAGGGTATCACTCCCCTTCCTTCCCCGCAGCTGGGCCACCTCATACTCTGGGCAAGCAACAGTCAGTAGGACATCACACATCAGCAAGCTAAACGACGACCTAATTAAGCTGCTTCCAAAATAATCACGCTGGAGGAAAGTTAAAAGGAGTCCTTGAACTCATTGTTTCTTATATTCATTTTTATTCCATTTTTTTCCCCTGTATTTGATATGGATTCTTCACTCCAGATATCTGCAGCACCCACATCAAACTGGGTTCTGGCCGCTTCTCCTGAGCGATCTGAGCTCCAGCACAAGCCGCCGTGCACCTTGGCAATGACTAGGCTGTGCTGGCCACCCACCTCCTCCCCAGGGCCAGTAAGGATCAGGAGGAAGCGCAGATCTCTGCGGAGCATGAAGGTGAGCGGCCCATGGGGCTTTCCCAGTGGGCCACCAAACCTGCCTGCACTCAGAGCAGCAGGACAGTTGCTGGGGGAACTGGGAGGCAGGTTTGAAGACATGAGACCACCAGCAGCGTGCACGGCAAGGAGCTGCCACCCAAACCACCTCTGTGGCCGCCCAGGTCGAACAAAACACCAGTCCAACTCAGGCGAGGTTTTTTTTCCAGCACAAAACCCCGTACACAACGCTTAGGTTCCAATTAATAAGCTCTGCAGGGACGAGCCCTCGCGCGGCATGAACAACAGCAACAAGACTATGCTCATCTCTGTGTTCATTCATCTTGGGGAACAGCAGCTGTCAAGAGTCACACACACACTTACTGTGCTCTCGCTGTCCTGACGCGACGACGAGCGACGCAACACTTAGCTGGAAAACTGAGCGACAATCCAGCTGCAGCAGCTGAATAACAGCCTGTCTCGGGGAAAGGCAGCCCTAACTCACACCGCAGAACTGCTCTTCAGCAGGCGGGAAGGACAACGCATTTATCTGGGGGGTGTTGTTTCTATGTGACCAAATCGTACGCAGCTTATGCCTTTCAAATATAAATGCAAATGGTTGACTTAAAAATCCTTGCCGGAAGCCAGAAGCATCTCCTCTAGTCCTGAGGAGTGGGCGATCTCCCAAGCTCATCAAGAACTGGAGAAGCATGTCAGACACCCAGGGGACCTGACCTCTTTGTATCTTTGACAAGCATTATGATAATCTCAGAATTAGGTGTTAGAGCTTGAACAGAAAGTGACAAATCCACATCGAAATGATATTAGAGAACATCAAAGAGGCAAAAGCATCTCTCATTCAAATGCTCCCCCAAGTTCATAAGCAGCCTCAGCCCAGCCTGTCATTGCTTTTTATGATCCTGAGAAGCACCTCCCAAAGGAAGTGAGGGCAGGCTCGGGCACGTTTCTCAGCTACCTGCAGTTTCATCAGGCTGCTCAAGGCATTCAGAACAGTATTTCCTTACTGGAACGAATGATTTATGAGGATTGAGAAATTCGAGCCTGAATTTACAAAGTGAGTCACTTGGACTCATGGGTTGCTTCCCCCGCTTCCCTCCCCCCCAGACCTCATCTTGCTCCCACTGAAATCCTGCAGAAAACAGATACCTATTAAACGCCACAGAGCCTACACGGACTTGAGTGCTGTCTTTCTCACAAAGGGTCCGTTCCTGGACAGAGAAACCAAACACTCACCCAGAGCCTGTCGGGAGGGAAGCTGGAGCCGCTGCCTGCCGTTTCTCTTGCTGCTTCAGAAAAGATTTAGCTTCTTTTGAGGTCGAGTCCACTTCTTTAGTCACTCTGTTGGAGAAAAGAAAGAAACCAGAGGGTAAGGAAGAGCTGTACTCACAATGGCAGACCCAAAGACCCAGCAAGGAAACACAGCAAGCAGGTACAGGGGTGCCCACACCACCTGCACGGAGATCACCTCCGCCAGCTGCAAGCTGAAGAACATGCATCTTGTTACCATTTCATTCCAGTGACAAACCCTCTATATTCCTGGCAGAAAAAAAGGAAAAGAGTCGCTAATTAGAGCTGGGGGAAGAGGGGATTTTCTTTCTTCTTTCAAACAAACAGGAATGCTTATTCATTCAAACAGGCCTGTCTCACTAGCAGCTACTAAACGCTCTGCTCAGGTCACTGGGGGCAATTTCAGGCTCTTAATTGGGCTCTTGATTTCCTCATTTGTTGGTCAGTGAGGCAGCTCTTCTGCCACAGCTGCTCTGCCACCCACGGCACAGGGGCTCGGCAACATCTGCAGCCCAAACCAGAGCAGGGAAACTGGCTCGGGGGACGGGCGGCGGGAGAGAAAGTTCTGACAAGGCAGAATGAAGAAATCTGCTCCCATTTTCTAGTTAATTTTTGCTCGAGGCCCTGAGGGCACAAAATATTGAACTTCAAAAAATTATAAGTCAATACGGCATCTACAGCAGGGAACGAATTACAAACATGAGAAAGAATCTCCAGAAAACCACTCAATAATTAATTGTTATAAACCCCAGCTACTTTAGCCCCTCATTTACAATGACCTGCCTCCAGCAACATGCTTCTCACCCGCTCAGTAGCTCTTAATGAGGCTGCCCTGGTTTGCCAAGTTAATAATTTTGCTCCCTTGGAGCACAAGCCTGGGAGCTTCTCCAGGGCCCTGCAGCTCTGTGGGCACAGAGGCAGCCTGACCCACAGCTCAGCCAGCCCAGAGTCACAGAATCAGAGTCGTTTTGGTCAGAAAAGACCTTTAAGATCATCAAGTCCAACTGTTAACCCAGCACTGCCAGGGCACCACTAAACCATGGCCCTCAGCACCACATCTCCACGGCTTTGAAACCCCTCCAGGGATAGGGACTCCACCACTGCCCTGGGCAGCCTGGCACAGCCCGCAACAACCCTCATTGGGAAGACAATTCTCCCAACGTCCAACTGAAACCTTCCCTGGCACAACTTGAGGCTGTTTCCTCTTGTCCTATCAAGACCTGAGAGACTGACCCCACCTGGCTCCAACCTCCTTTAGGGAGCTGTTGAGACCGAGGTGGTCTCCCCTGAGCCTCCTTTTCCCCAGGCCCAGGAAAACACCCCCAGGTCCCTCAGCTGCTCCTCACCACACTTGTGCTCTAGACCCTTCCCCAGCTTTGTTGCCCTTCTCTGGCCACGC
>VZZY01003393.1:123858-139204 GCA_013400335.1 Eurystomus gularis | reverse complement strand
CACTCTTCCCCCAGCCTGGAGCGTTGCAGGGGGTTGTTGTGACCCAAGGGCAGGACCCGGAGTTATTTGTTAAGCCTGGAGGCATTGATGCCCTGAAATCCTGCTTGCACACAACTAGTGCACCCCTGTCCCTGTCCTGACATGAATCAGCATCTGAAGAAGCTGTTAGGAAGGGAAACTGTTCTTCCTCCTTCTCCACAGACTGTGAATACAGTGGGAAAGGCATGTTCAGAAACCAGAATAAATTCTCATGCTGCACATCTCCTGCTCAGCCCTGTTCTGCCAGTGCTGGAGGAGATTAACCCTGTTCCCCCCCTGCATTGTCACATGCCTTTCAAACCAGTGGCAGTCATGTGGATAGAGACAAATCCCATGTTATGAATATTTAGAAGTGTTTGCTGATCAGATTGGAAAGGGGTGGGGTGGGAAAAGCAGTTCAGGAAGGAACAAAAGCCTTGCTACAGCATCGTCACAGTTTAGGGCATCCCAAACACACCACCCAGCGACGCCCTCAGGAAGGATGCTCACATCACGCAGCAGTCATATGCCAAAGGTTACTCTACATCCATGAATTTCCTTCTACAGAATAAATACTCCTCTCTTTTCTGAAGAAAGGTTGGGCCAGATGACCCTTGAGGCCCCTTCCAACCTGATAGTCTATGAGTCTATGAACTTGGTGTCCTCATGCAGCAGTTAGCTGGATCTGCATGGTTCTGGGACTGGGAGAGCACAGGAGCAAGAGGAGGCAGGGGTTGGGAAAGGAAGCACCTTGCCACTAACTCTGCTTCTTGCACCAAGAGATGTCAGCTCAGCTCCCATAAACCTACAGGAATCCAGCAGCTTACAAGATCCAGATGCACGCAATGGGGAGCAGGTCTCCAAGGTCTGTGGCGGAGCTAGGATCTCAACATAGGGTCCTTCTGCCTTAACCTCATGAGTACCTTCAGTTTTCTCCAACCCAGAGACAAAACCCAACGATGTCCATCCTACCAGATGAGGTAAAGGAAGGCACGAGCTAAGATGCATGTGAAAAATGGCGCCAGGGATTTGCCAACCTGCAGTCTGACGGAGTTAGCACGGCGTTGGCTGGACCAGCACTACAGGCCACAGCTCTCAGAGCAGGAACATGGTCAATCCAGAAAGGGTGAGAAAGGAGAAACCTCTACTTGCTGTGGCAAATCAACATGATATGCAAGGAGGGTCTGACACAGCCCTTCGATAACTGACTCTTCAGCAGCAAAGAAATCACACAATCATTTTGTTTGGAAGAGACCTTTCAGATCATCAAGTCCAACCATTAACGCAGCACTGCCAGGGCACCACTAACCCCTGGCCCTCAGCACCACATCTCCACGGCTTGGAAACCCCTCCAGGGATGGGGACTCCACCACCGCTCTGGGCAGCCTGTTCCAGTGCAATCACTTCACTCTCCAAGAGCACAAGACAGGTTGCTACCAAGAGATGACTTAGGCTTTGATACTTGCTTCTTCCACCACCTCAGGCTACCAGCAGCAACAGAACATTGTTCACATTTTTTTGCCCACTTTGGCCCATCAGCAGCTGCTCTAGAGTGTATTTTTCTAAGTTGTCCAGGAACAGAGGAGCAAAGCTTTGGGCAACCTGTTCCACCAGGACTGCCCAGCTGGGGACAGAGGAACACGTCAGAAACGTAATGAGAAGTGACCTTTCAAGGCGATTCCATCACAAGACCCTCTGATTGCCTCAAACTGAAACAAAAGCAGCTCTGAGGCAGGCCGCTGCTGGGCTGATGCCAGCAGCAACTCCCGCACCACTCCAACGGGAATGACAAAAGAAGAGAATATTAAAGGGCTTTGCAAGGTATTAATTCACATTTCAACCTTTCCCCGATCCCAGGCCAGGAAGGAGAGAAATCCCCTGCTCTGCATTATTAAGGGAGACAATAACTCTCCATGTAGAAAGCAAAACACTTCTTTTTCTTCATGGGGAGAAATGGCAGCCATTAATCCAGCTAGAAGAAATCACAGTCATTACTAAGGAAAATTACAAGACCTTTCACTTTTAAATACTTGATAAATAACTATTCGCCTGCCTGTTTACTGGGATGCTATTCACACATTGTAACCCAGGGATAAACATGAAAATAAGTATATTGTCAGCAATAAAACAAGTAGCTAGTGTCTCGCCCACTGGCAGACCCTGTAATTCACACACAAAACCACTCGCTCTCATCACTTGCCCGTAAAGATTTCATTATGCTGCTGTGCTACTAAATTGCATAATAACACTTCCAAAACACAGAGCAGTTATTAATTTTTTGGGGCTGTGCTGGAGCCTGGTAGCCCAGACGATGCTACTGTACAAGGTGCTGCGCAAGTAAAATAGAAAAGTCTTCCGTATTATAGTTATGATATGGAAAAAGTGAGAAACTCGATCACTAAGTGCCTCTAATAGTTACAGGTACCACCGCTAGGCTGCTTCATCTTTAAACGCAGCTCAAAGTGGCACCCAAGCATTTAACCACCCCCATAACCACCCAGCCTGCTTTGGTGCCCACCTGTGGGTACGTTCCTTTCACCTTCCACTGAAGAGCTTCTCACCCTTCCCTTTATACTTCCCAACAGAACTGCTGGAACCTACGTGCATGGGAAAGGCCCCAGTTATATATGCTGGGCACCAAACCACACGCAGACAACCCACACGCTGTCACGGGCTGTCCCAGAGGCTGTTCCACAGAGCACGCACTTACACAACTGAACTGGAGCATCCTCATTCAAGAAGTGTTTGATCTGCTCCCAGCAGTCCCCTTAGCCACATCAGCAGCTCAAAGGAAGGAGGAATAAAGGCTAAAATGAGCATCACATCCATGCGGCTCCAGCTAATCTGCCAAAGGGGCTTAAAACCCAATTTTCATGCTTTGGTTCAGTAGCAGAGTAAGTCTAATAGACCAGCTTTTCTCCTGTGTTCTGGTCTTACATCAGGAGCAGAGTTACCCGGTGGGAAGCAGAAGGTCGCAATCCATCGCGTCATCCCATTCTGGCTACCATGGCACCCCAGGACTCGCCCCAGTGTCAGGGAAGAGCCCACTCAGCAGCGAGGTGCCCTGCAAGGCCTTACGGGAGCATGTCAGCAGAGCCACATCCTGGCAAGGAGGGGAAAAGGAGGCAGACGCTCAGAGGCAGGACAGGGGAAGCTGGGAGAGACAAGCACCCACATTGAGAAGGCTGGTGGGTTTCTGGCCATAATCATAGAATCGTGGAATTGTTCTGGTTGGAAAAGACCTTTAAGACCATCCAAATCCAACCATTAACCCAGCCCTGCCAGGGCACCACTAGCCTGTGGCCCTCAGCACCACATCTCCATGGCTTTGAAACCCCTCCAGGGATGGGGACTCCACCACTGCCCTGCCCAGCCTGGGACAGCCCTTCACAACCCTTTCACAGAAGACATTTTTCCTCATGTCCGACTGAAATCTCCCCTGGAGCAACTTGAGGCCATTTTCACTTGCCCTATTGTTTGTTCCTTTGGAGAAGAGACTGACGAGAAGACGGTTAAGGTCCCTAATCGCAGCATCACAGAGGTACCATCTCTCCTGACCTCCATGCTGAGAAAGGGAGAGCAACAGCAGCAGCGCTGGAAAATGCCAGCTCTTCATCTCTCATACTCGGGACACACAGTCCTCACTTGGGAAACCTGCCCCAGTTTAGACCTGACACAATTACAAAACTTTCCACACTATCTTAATGTTGTTAGCTCTAAGGAATCACAGACCAAGGGGGGGGGAAAAATGAGGTTAATTATCCTTTTTCAATATTCCCCATTTGTGTCTAGCCTCATTAAGTAGTCCTCCAGCCTTCTGGAATGTTCACTTGAGGAGCAAGCAATACTCACCTACAGTGGCTTGTAAAAAAAAAAAACAAAAACCACCACAAATCCCTTCTGAGCCAAAAGGATTATTTCATCTGAATATTCTTTTGGTGAACTCTCGTGCTTGAGCTGCCATGCGCTGGGTGCCTTCCACAGACAGATGCACTGTACGGGGCAGGTGCTCCAGCCTGGAAGAGCCTGAAGCTGCCAGAGTGCCCAGGTTGCCCAGAGAGCTGGTCGTTGCCCCGTCCCTGGAACCATTCCAGGGCTGGATGGGACTCTGAGCAACCTGCTCTAGCTGCAGATGTCCCTTTGACGACCTTTAAAGGCCCCTTCCGATCCAAACCAGCCTGTGATTCTATTCCCTTGGCCAGCCCCAAATCCCGACACGCAGTTTGCATTTCAGTCTCTGAGGCATCCTATCATTTTTACTCGTACTTTCCAAAAGGATTAACTTCATATTAAGGAACACACCTCCGAGCCGAGCAAACCAGGGGAGCAGATGCAGCTGCCATACGTGAGCATCGCCGTCCTCTGACCCTGCTAAGCATGACCTGCAAGGATGCTCAAAGAAAGGCAGATCCTTGCAACCCCCCAGCTCCCACAAAGCAATGTTCACGTCACGGATCCCTTCTCCCGCTGAAGGAAGGGGTATCACAAGTCTCGAGAGCCAGGCGTTCAAGATTCACTTACAGCTATGAACGCTGGACACAAAGGTTACACAGATCACAACGGGAGCTGACGCTCCCTACAAAAGCAGAAGCATCCCCACGGGGAAAAAGCCAGACTAAGCTTGGCTTGGTGTGTCACGTGTTAACGAGATAGTGAGGGAGAGAACAGCTTTGCCTTCCCTCCAGGCTAACACAAACCCTCCTGCTTCAGAATCCTAGTTAGAAGAAAAGAATCCATCTCACAAGCTGCACTTTCCAGCAGGGGAAACCCCAGGCCCAAGGGCTGCAAAGCAGGCTCTGCCAGCATCTCACCAGACATCAAAAGCCCCTTTCTGCGCCGGGAGCTGTCAGGAATGAGCCAGCAGCTTGGAAAGCAAAGCACGGCAAGCAGCAAAATGCTGGGACTGGATCTGAGGCCCCTGCCATGAAGGCATGAGCAGAAGGACAAAAGATCCCCCTACTAATAGCAAAAGAGCCCCTGTGAGACTTGAACAGGTCACTAAGCACCTTCTGTTTCCAGATTTTTCGAAGTCAGGATATTGTCCGAGAGCCAGGTACAGAAACAACGTCTCCTCCCTTACCTACAAGGGAAGGGAGAGATTTTTTTCTGAAGCATTTCCACCCAAACTACACACAACACAGGCAGGAAACACTTGGAAGAACCTGAAAATGGAAGAACACAGTTGATCATTCTGTTCCCAAAGCATCCACAGGTTTGAAAGCCCTAAATATGTTCATCTGGAGGTCAAGCCATCATTTCAGCGACACTTTGAGACTCCTTCCATCTTTGGAGATCACAGCTGAGTCTTCTTTTTTACCACACACACACATCCATGATTTCTCTAAAGGAAAGGTTATAAAAATGTGCCCTCAGGACCCTTCCATTCTTCAGCATCTTTTCAAAAGTAACATATTTTCACCTACTGGCTTCCAAAAAGAAAAAAAAAAAACCAAAAAACCCCCCCCCAAAAAATCAATAGCTGTTTTTTAAATAGGAAAAAAGTCAATATAAACTGTGGATAACCACAGCATGCTCCAACCTCTGAGAGTAGCAACAGTGTAAAGACAGGAACAAGCTGCTGCCTACGCTCCATTCTGCCAAGATCAGCATTTTGGTGCTTGCTTGTAGAAAAGCAACAGTGGCTTTTCAGATGGCCACCTCTAAACAGCGCTCACATCGATATTCCACGTAATTCCAAGTGGTTTGATTTGTCTGCTGGTCCCAAGGAATAGAATCATTGAATTGTTTTGGTTGGAAGAGACCTTTAAGATCATTAAGTGATAATAGCTTCCCCCGCTCAGGTTAAATTTCTGGAAAAGAAACTTAAAAGCCAAGGTTTTGGCACTGTGCAAGCCTCGTGAGGAGGTGGCATGTCACTGGAAAGCGGCTAGAATACATTTATCTAGAACCCCTCAGCCCAGGAGGACTGAAGATGAAGCCTTATGAACATCCAGCATCGCCAGTTGTCAACACAAAAACAAAGTCCCCAGAAAGGCTGGACTTTGGAGTGGCTTTTCAAGGGGCTACTGAAATTCCTTTGTCTTATTTTTCCTAACACCTCCTTGCTACCGTCAAAACCACTGCAAACAGCACACCAAAATACAGGGAGTGGTTTCTTCCTCTGCCCCTGTTAGCTCAGTTCATTGCTGTCTGTATCTAAGGAGGTAACACCCATCCACCTCATCTGGTGGACGCTATGGAGCCCTTGCTATCCACCTAGAAAAAGGCAAATAGAAGGCTTGAGGACACAGTTTCGGCCTCCTCACTCACATGTAGAAGCAATACAGCAAAGGCTCTTGGTAAGAAGCCCATATGGAACACGTCACACACGTCAGCCTCGATCCAACATGCACCATGCTACTCACAACATCAGTGAGAGGTGCACGCCCAAACCCCTGATCTTTCCCCCTGATTTTAAAAGGAGCTGTCCTTCACTCAGCGTTGCTCAAAACCCCACGAGCACCAAACAAACGGCCAAGATTCACACCCAGCAAGAGCTGTGAGCACGCTGCCAACCCCTGGCTATTATTCATCTGCTGAGTTTCCTGACAGGCACCACCAGGTAAGGACAGAATTAATGGCAGGACCTGTTCTCTCTGTGCTCATTAGCCCAACACATCTGACTGAGCCTGCTGAGACCACGGAGCAGGGACCCAGATGGACAATTACACGTTTTTTAAATTGGTCTTGGTGCCAGCTCTAAGCCTTGAGACTTGTGGGAGTGAATTCCCTGCTCTTTCTTCCCCTTCTCCTTGAAATATATTAACTCTTATCAGCCTCAGCATTCCTCCCTCTTCTGCCCAACGCTTGCCAGGAAGAAGCAGCAGCTAGATACTTTATTTACTTCTGTAAAGCTCTGTAGTGGTGGAGTCCCCATCCCTGGAGGGGTTTCCAAGCCGTGGAGATGTGGTGCTGAGGGCCATGGGTTAGTGGTGACCTGGCACTGCTGGGTTAAGGGTTGGACTCAACCTTAAAGGTCTTTTCCAACCTAAACGATTCTATAATTTTCCTTTTAAGATGCAACAGCCCCGCAGTGAACCATCACCTTCCCTAACGCAGAATGCAAGCTGCTCCTCAACTCTGCTCGGCGCACGTTTGGTACGTGGCCCCTCCTGGTTTGATTTGGTACGTGCCACGCACAAGTGAAGCCTGGAACCCCTGGGTATCCTGAGCTACGAGATCCAGGAGTCCTGGTGAATCGGGGGATACCATCAACTCCAGCATGCCTCAGTGTTCATATTCCCAGTCGGAACAACAGCTCTTTCAAAAGTCCGTTGAGGTGCATGGATGGAAAGTTCTGTAGGAAAGCTGAGGATTTTCCCTCGTTACATCTGCAAAGCCTTCAAGGACTTCAAACACATCAGACAGTTTTCAGCTCCTTTGTATATACCTCGGAACTAAATGCCTTAATAAAACCCCCCTAAAAGCAGTCTAAAAAGGCAAACAATATCCATGGAATTGGGTCACCATCCGTCCCTGGAGCAAGAAAAAACAGACCACTGTAAGTCAGGTGATTTTCACAGCTGTGAGTTGAAGCGGAGAGGTCTCCTGGTGAGAGCAGAGCACAGGGCTGTGCTGTGCCCCCCCAAACACGGGCATTCCAGCACCGAGGTACAAAGCAATACTAAGCTTTAATCAGGCAAACACTGAAGAACGCTTTCAGAAGCAGCCTGAATTCATCAGGGAACAGGCACTTGGGAAGCAGCTAAAGATTACCGAGCTCAACCGGAAAAGCTGAGCTTCAAACTCAGCAAAGCCTCACCTATCTACTCAGCCTTCAAATCGGAAAGTAACCGAAGAGTTCGCTGGACATTCACCCAAATAGGCAAAGTCTGCAGTAAACGCCCAGCTCCCTGGTTGTAAATGCTTCAGGCTGAGGGCTCTGTGGCCCGGCCATTTCTGACACAGCAGTAGGAATGGTGCCTTCAGCACTTACCAGCTGCTCGGCAGGAGGGAGACACGCAGCGCGCGGGGAAGTGCCGGCTGGATCTTTGCACTCGCTTATCCCAGCATCCAGAGAGCAGCAGGGAGCTCACCCCGCAGACACGGAGAGGGGATCTTGAAGCATTTCTGCATGGATCCAGGCCCAGCGTGCTGCCAGCGGCCATGCAGCTTGCGTGACAACCCTGGCCCCAGATGTGGCGAGAAGCCAAGAATTACTCACATCGCAGGAACACCTGCCAGACACGCGAGAGTGCTGAAAGAAACGGGTTCAGGGAAGCAAGCAAGGAGAAGATGCTTGAGAAAAAGGCTCAAGGGTTAATGCAAAATCTAATCCACAAGTCCTGCAGCGTTCAGGAGCAAAAGCAGTGTGGGCAGCAGGGCAGGGAGGGGATCCTGCCCCTCTGCTCCGCTCTGGGAGACCCCCCTGCAGTGCTGGGGCAGCTCTGGAGTCCTCAGCACAGCAGAGACATGGACCTGGTGGAGCGGGGCCACAGGAGGCCCCAGCAATGATGGGAGGGCTGGAACCCCTCTGCTGGGAGGCCAGGCTGGGAGAGCTGGGCTGGTTAAGCTCACTGCAGGAGGGTTGCGACATATGACCTTGAAAGGTCCCTTCCAACCCAAACCATTCCATGATTCTATGAATCACCTCTGAGAAGCTCACCATTTGCTACCTACCAGCAGTATGGACTGGGCAGGAAGGGACCACAGTGCAGAGGGCTCAGGCCATGGCCCAGCCTGCTGAAAGTCGTTCTAGATGCCCCACGCTGGCACTCTTGGAGAAGACAGCCTTGTGGGAAAGTAAAGGGAGCCGTGGCAGAAACATCTTTCCAGGTTTCAGGAAAAGAACAGGACTCTCCTCAGTGGTAGATGGAGAACAGAGCCTGGGTATGGCCTTGCTTTGCCCTGGCTGCTTTGCTCACACACGTGGAGAAGTGGCTGAGGGTCACGAAGCTGCACAAGCCGCAGCTTTGCCATCACAACTCTATTGGTGCAGCATGGCAGCTCTGCAGCACCAGGAAAACATTCCCATCAGAAGAACAACCTGAGTGCATAAAGCTTTGGATTTAAACCACACGAACGAAGCACATACACATGGAAATACGAAGCTTCTCGTTTTGAGTCCTCCACTTGGAATTTGCCGTGTACGAACAGAGCAGGGTGTCTGTCGAACACGGGCCTTCCACTCCCAACAGCGTCACTCCTCTCAATTTGTTTGCCTCCCACAACCAAACGAAGGTACGCAGAAGATGTTCCACACTAACACCTACTCCTGCTAGCAGTTATTGACCCGACTTTGCTCTTCCCTCACCTGTTGTTAGGCTGACTGCCATGGACACCACAGGGCTGGGCCAGCTCCAAGTGAGCCACATTCTGCTGCGGTCCTGGATGGACACAAAGTTGACTTCCACGGAAGGAGCACACAAGAGCTGTTTTGATACACTGAGCACAGCAGCAGCGTACAGAAAGCCGAGGGCTAAAGTAGCTTGGAGCGCCAAAGAGAAAACAAGCCTCATCGCAGAGCAATTACAGAAGCCCTGGCACCAGGGATGCGATTCCCTATTAATGCAACCACACGTCCTGCATCGCGAGGCGAGCCCATAAACCAGAGGCTTCAAAGGAGCTTCAACCTCCTCTGCCAGTCAGGAACAACTTGAACTTCCATTTAGATGCTGAACTGCCTTTGCAAATTGCTCCTGCTGCCCGCAATTACAGCCATTTGGGTGACAGTCACCTGCTGCTCCTCATCCATTTAACACCAGGCAGGAATGAAAAGCAGGCAGGGAAGTCACAACTGGAAACCACAGAAATTGGTTAAAGATTGTTTCTAGTTCCAGGATTCAACAGCTTTGCTTTTACAAGGTAATGTTAAAAGATTGTGTCTAGTTCCAGGATTCAACAGCTTTGGTTTTACAAGGTAATGCTAAATCATGTATTTTATAAAATTAAAAGAATGTAATTTAGTGGTTTTTATTTGGTGGTTTGTAACGCTCTGAACCTCAAGTTCAGCACTAGCGACCGATACAAGCACAGACTAACTAAAATGGACATTAAGTGCAATAATAACCTATAGGGGAGCTTAAAGAGGGAGGTCTCGTACTATCCTACTACAGCCCTGTAGCTGGAGATGTCTTTCATGAGACTTCTGCTACTCCAGCCACACAAGAGAGATTATACTGTCTTCTTACAGGAGAAAATAAATGGTTCTGCAACATGAGATCAGGGCTAAACGATCTTCTGTTAAGAGCTTCACTGAGCAGATTGTTGAAATTTGTGCCCTGAATCTATCAGCGCTTAAAAACTGATCTAAATTCTTCTCAAGCTTTCAAAGGAGCAACGTTCAAAAGTAGCCTCAAACCATTTAGAAAAAAAAAAGCAACAGAGACAGCGCTCTCATTTCAGTTCTTTCAGTCCAGAAACGCGCGCACACACACAACCACTGTGTGTTTGCCTTTGTAAGCAACGCTCTGCCAGCTGCTTCCCCAGGCAAGTAAGCCAGCCTGTGGTATTCAGAGCATTTGTGCACCTTAGGGTTGTCCAAAGACAACCTCCTGCTGTTCTGAAGAAAACCAGCCCTCTGGCCCTCACCTGCTGTGGATGCAGAGGAGAAGCAGGAGCTGTGAGCAGTGAGACCTCCTCATGTCCTACCTACAGCTAACAGGGGAACGTGTTCAGAGCCGCACGATGTAGCAAACACCAGAAAAGCTTCAGCTTGGAATATCACAAAGGCCACGGGGCCAAAAGACACCGAAGGATTTTTCCGTTTTCAAAGAGCAAAAGGAAGCAGCGTGTTGTAAGCAGAAACTGGTCCTCCCGCCCTCACCGCAGACTTTCTGTTGCGGTGTAACCTGTTGATACGACGGCTGCTGTAGGCAAAAAAATACATTAGCCCTGGTAGTTTGCAGGATTACAGCCTCATTGGTGCCCAGGCTCCGGCTTTGGCCCTGTTTGATCAAGAATTCGTAAAAACTTGTAGCTCCTTTGCAGCTCCCCAAGGGAAACAGTCAGTACTGAACAGTACAAAGGACACTAGAACAGCAACTGGTGCAGAAAATCATGCCTTGAGCTAACTTTGAAACGGTACTTGTTCCAGCTGTTACAAAAACTACGATAAGATACTGACGTCAAAAGCACAAACTGAGCATCTCAGGAGCCCCAGACAAGTTCCGTTCGCGTAAGGCAAGCCACTTCTTGAAGGACAGAGAAAAGTCTGCCTGACCCCTCCAACTAATATTATCAATAAAGCAAGAGCAGCACTGGTAAAGCTAATCCGTAACCACCACGCAAAAATTGAGAACGCCAGACTCAGACCAACATCTGAGTAACTCTATGCTTAAATCAGAATTATCTGGGGCTGCTTTTCAAGGAGACAGGTAAACAAGAAGCTTCAAGGATGATCCATTTACTAGCTCCCTACTTTAAAGAGTTCGATACCCCACAAAAAAATAGCACTAAAAAAATTCCTTTCCACAAGTGGAAGACTCATGTTCTGAAGGCAATTTTCTGGGAAAATCAACCCCCTTCTTTCAGTGACACACTTCTGTGCTCATGTTAAGACACGACACTCGCCTACAACGCCCAGATGGACGTGCCCAGACTTCAAATGAGCTGCACATGGACCTCATACAACCCCCATGATACGTCAGAACCCAGCATGGCTTTCATACGACAGCTACATCCCTTCTCACCTCATAGGACATCACATTTGAAACGGGAAAATCAGGGACAAACAAGCTGGCAGCTGAGGAGGGGGGCATGCATAAAGAAAATAAAACTTCTGCCTGGAGTTCAGCTACAGATTTTGGTCCACCCACAGGAAAGGCTCGGCCCTTCCTTCGTAGAAAGGGTGTGACGGACGTTCTCGCTCAGAAAAACTGCAGTGTACAGCTCTTTGCCATTTCTCCAGTGAACGACGGGCATTCCTACAGCCTGCATTGTGCAGGGAAATAGGGAACTCACTACTATGACTCATGGCTCTCCTCAGATTTTTTCAAACAGCTCAGCCATGAAAATCCAGAGCAACGGAAGCCCCTGCTCTGGGCTTCCTCCTCCAGTTCGCCAGCCTGGGTGGTACTGCTGGGAACTGCTGCCCTCTGCTGCCACACACCAAAGAGGTGAAATTCTCAGCTGACAAAACCAGCTACATAGGGGAAAAAAAAAAAAAAGCACCGTGGTAATCATCACATTTCTGCATTTGCAAGACACCTGAGCCTTTTTGCAGCGCATCCCACAAGCCAAGCTCAGCCTAAAGGACAATTTCACCCAGCCCTTCACTGCAGCTGTTTCAGAGGTGAAAGCGCTCAGCTCTAAGTCTGACCAGTAAAATACCATCAGATCTTTGTACTAAACTGTGAACACCACCAGGAGAAGCGCCTGCAAATATCCTGCCTTACACGGGTCTCTCCCTGTCTCGGCCTCCACAGTGGCAGTGCCACCAGGAAGCTCTGCCAGCCATTTCAAACGTTGTCCAGATGAGGAAGCCCAAGTGAATTTACCGGCGTGTTTTGAAGCCGAGCACAGACTGAGGTCTGAATATAAGGATACTCCGCAGCCCTCAAGCAGAAAATTCTCAGCCCTGTTTTCCTTGAGCTCTGTATGTGCTCATGACAAGAAAAACAAGTGTAAAGGAGAAGACACACGACACTCCACAGCACACGTCCACCCTGCCAGCACCACCCGGCTTGCTCGGAGCCCACGGGAGATGCGTCACATCCACCAACTCACCTGACTTCCTCACCGGCGAAATCAAACACTTTGGTGATCGTCACTTTTCCTGAATCTTTTGGTTTTTCAGACTCTTTTGGTTTCTCCTGAAGCTTGTTCCCACTCTTCTCTTCTTCAGCCTACAAAATACATGAAGGAGAAAACAAAACAATGCATTTGTGGAGCTCGAGGAGGCAACACAGACCTCAGGTAGGGCTACAATTTAAGCTGGTTGGTCAAAGCAAGTCACCCCCAGACAAGAAAAAGGAAACAAACACAGAAGGAAATTCCCCACTTTGGTTCCAGGCTCTCGGCAGAGCTCAAGGATCAAAACGGACCCAAAACGAGAAGTGAAACTGTAATTAAATGTAAGAAGGAGCGAGAATACACTGCTGTGGTTCACGAAGCGAGCAAAAGCCTGAAGACTCGCTTCTCCCAAACTGTGCATGGGAACAAACCTGCCAGGGTGGATTACACAGAAATACTTTTGGTTTTACTCAAGACTAGAGAAGAACACCACCCATCAGCAGGAAAAGGCTGATTTTCAAAGAAAACCCTGAAGATATTAAGCTACTTGTCAACAACGTCTCTTTAATTTGAGAGGGAAATATGTTTATTAAGCAATTTGTCAACAACACCTCTTCATTTACTCAGCCAAAACTACAGCTTTTAACAGCATAGACAACAAAACCTAAGAGCCTATAAATAATCAAAACAAACCCCAAAATTCCGGCTCTAAATCAACTACAGACCGCAAAGATCTTCAAGTGACCAACTTCAGTCCAAATTCAGAAGTTCACACTGAGAACGCATCTCTCCATGAATTATTCTAGGCTAGAGGAACTTCCAAAGACCACTCCCGTTTTAGCAGCTTGCCCACAGAAGGAGAATTGCTCAGAGGAGAACTTTTCCTCTCTGCTTCTCTCTAACTCCACCTGTAACCATCCCAGCTGCTCAGCCAGCGACAACTGAGGTGGGGAGAAGCAGGGCGGTTCACTAAAGGACTCTTCTAAAAGTTGCAAGCAAAGATACGCTTGTTCTGAAGCCTTCCAGCCGTTGCAGAAGCGCTTCACACAGCGAGGAGAACTGTTCTCGCCAGGCGTCACGGAGCCAGCAGCCCAGGCTTTGGTTACAACATACTTTTTTGGCTGACCGCTCTAAAAATAAAAGACAATTCTAGCAACGGAGGGTCAGGTTTGGCACCTTCTACCACCTTCAGTGGGAAAGGCTGAAGGCAAATACATGTGTTTTGCTTCATCAAGGACCAAATCCTTTTAAATAGCTTATTATACACAGAGTTCTCGCCGCAGGAAACCTCTGCCGACAGAGAGAGCACGTTAATGGAGTTCAAAAAGCAAATGAGAGAAAATCAGATTGGTTCTTGTTACAAACACCCATCCAGGGGAGCAGCATCTTCCAATCCTTCCAATCCAAACAAGGATGGGGGACAAGGCACAGAGATGCCAGCACAGGCCTCCTCTGCTTCCCCACTCACACACGCACACAGAGGCTCCCTTTTTTTTTTTTTGAGCATCAGGAAAGGCCCAAGCCTCGGAGGGAGCTGTGCCCACAAGCACAGCTCAGGCTGAGCCTCACTGCGCTGCTCCTATGTCACAAGGAGAATCCAGGACCAGGAAGAGAAGCCAACAGGGCTCCACGGGACACTCTGAGATGCTGACAAAACAGCTCCAAGAGCAGAAGCGCCAGATCACAGACCTCTCTGGTTGAAAGGAACCTGGCAGCTTAAAGTTGGCCCCACAGTGGGGCTCCAGGCTGACAAAGCTGGGGTAAACCCAGCCTCTTCCCAGCTCCAACTGACGCATGGCACCAGCTAGAACCAATGCTGGGTGCTCGAACGCTTCAGGCCCTTCCCACCCTCCCTGGGTGAAGGCCCAGGCCCCGTTACCTTCTTAGCTTGCGTCCCTGCCGTGGCAGCCCCCGCTTTGGGCTTCTCTCCCACGTCGCTCAGGAAACGGGCCCAAAGAGCATCCTCTTTCTTCTTTTCTTCTTCTTCTCTGTTTCTTTCCACCTGCTCTACATTATCCACTTCCTCTTCCTCCTCGTCTTCATTCTGCTGAGCCTTCTCTTCCTCTTTCTCATCTGGCTCTAGCAGGAGACCGCCTTTCTTCCTCTTCCTGGAAGCAAATGCCAAAAATAACATCTACTGAGGTGCCGCAACACCACTCCAGAGCCGAACCGCGGGCGCGGGTGAAGCAACACGTTCTCGGCGGGACATCCTACCCGGGAGAACTCCCCTAGTCTTGGGGGTGAAGCTATTTCACTGAGAGACGGCGGTGCTGGGGAAGCACAGCGGGCAAGTGTGGGATGGACTCGGGGGTGCTGTGGAGAAAACACCCGCGGAGGAGACCTCGGGCTGGAGAGGAGCCAGCCTTCAACGAACTGTGGATTTGCCGGGGGGTTTCTCCCTCAGGAAAGAGCTTTACGCTTAGAAAGGCTTCGCTAAAAGGAGACTAGTTCCTGGGGCAGGTTTTCAGGCGCGGGGTCCCTCAAGCCTCAGGATCTCTGCCTCTGACGTGAAAGAGGAACGAAAAACAGCGTTTCTTAGCCCAGTGCCCGGCAGGCCCAGCTCCCCGGCGGGCCCGGCGCAGCTAACGGGGACTCTCCCCCCACCCTCCTTCCCCGGGGAACCGGAGCGGGACCGGGGGCGGCTCGGCCGGCGGCC
>VZZY01003393.1:21091-123367 GCA_013400335.1 Eurystomus gularis | reverse complement strand
GGGGCCGGGGCGGCGATGGAGGGCGGCGAGGCGGGCGGCGGGCTCCTGCAGCAGATCCTCAGCCTCCGCCTGGTGCCCCGCGTGGGCAACGGCACCACCACCTACTCCAGCCCGCTCTCCACCTTCCCAGGTACCCTCCCGGCTGCGGGGCCTCCTCGGAGCGGGGCCCTCCCGCCGCCTCCGCCCGAGGCCTGCGGGCCCCGAGCCTGGCTCACGGCCCTTCTCTCCGCAGAGATGTGGTACGGCGTTTTCCTCTGGGCCCTCGTCTCCTCCCTCTCCTTCCACGTCCCGGCCGCTCTGCTAGCGCTCTTCACGCTCCGCCATCACAAGTACGGCAGGTTCATGTCCGTGAGCCTCCTGCTGATGGGCATCGTGGGACCCATTACCGCCGGCATCCTGACAAGTACGGTAGAGGCTCGGAAATACCGACCGGGCAGCTCTGTAGCGGTCGGAGCTACATCGAACCGCGGCAGTCCCTGGGGTAGAGAGGAGGTTCGCGTTGGGGCTGTATTCCCCCCTTGCCCCACGGTTGAAAGAGTTGGACGATCCCACCCATCCAGCCCTTTGTCAGAGGTACCAAACGTGCCTGCCGGGTGCAGAGCCAGGCGGGCTTCCAGGCTTCTGAGCCCGTGGAGAAAAAACCCTTAGAATTTTGGTTGCGAAAGACCTTTAAGCCCATCAAGTCCAACTGTTAACTGTTCCCCCAGCACTGCCAGGGCACCACTAACCCATGTCCCTCAGCACCACATCTCCACGGCTTGGAAACCCCTCCAGGGATGGGGACTCCACCACTGCCCTGCCCAGCCTGGGCCAGCCCTTCACAACCTTTGTGGGGAAGACGTTTTTCCTTATGTCCAACCTAAACCTCCCTAGTACAACTTGAGGCTGTTTCCCCTTGTCCTACCACAACCTAAGAGTCCAACCCCACCTGGCTCCAGCCTCCTTTCAGGGAGTTGTTGAGAGCAAGAAGGTCTCCCCTGAGCCTTGCGTTTTCCAGGCTCACCAATCCCAGGTCCCTCCACTGCTCCTCACAAGACTTACAGGTTTTGGTGTCTGTGCCCAGAATTGGGTAATATTTGCAGCTTGTGTGCTGCGGTTTAGATGATCTTGTGATAAGACCATGTCCAAAACCACCCCAACCTCCACACCTCCTGGAGACCTCAGCAGAGTTTCACCACCAGTTTACCCACTGCCACCAGCACACTTTGGTTACCGGCTGAGGTTTGTCCTGGTAAACCCAGCCTGGTTTTTCTGCCAGCCGGTGCTCAGGGGTTCAGGACCCGCTGCCCCAGCCCCCCTGTTCTCTGCCCTGGTCTCACATCCTCCGAGACTTCCCCCCAGCGCGTCTCACCATTGTGCCTTCACCTTTTGGCTTTTCCACCTCTCCACAGGTGCTGCCATCGCTGGAGTTTACCGAGCTGCTGGGAAAAAAATGATTCCCTTTGAAGCCCTCATTTTAGGAGTGGGCCAGACGTTCTGCGTGGTGGTGGTTTCGTTCCTGCGGGTTTTAGCCACTCTCTAGCTCTCCCTCAAGACGTTAGAGATCCCACATGGAAGGAAGAGCCAAGGGCCCGTCCCCCGCGCCGCCCCTGAAGCAAACCCCGCGGGAGCACAGCTCGAGGCGCGCCTCGGCCTGCGCGTCTCCGCTGGTCAAAGGCTACCCGATGGCCTGCTCCTGCCTCCAGCACTGCTTGAATTTAAGCTACAAATTGTGAATTTTGTTACTTTTTGGTAACATGAAGTGCCAAGTGAAGCTTTATTTCTCTGGAGGATAGGAAAATGGCTTCCGGAGGAGGCGGCCCCCGTACCTTTTACCAGTGATGAGTTGTAGCAACAGGATGTAACTAAGACGTGACGCCAGCGACTGCAGAGTGATGCGATGTCTTCGGAGCTTGCTTCGTGCTTTGACCTCTTGCTGCTTTGTTTGCAGTGAACCTGAACCTCTTTTAACGTGAATTTTTTACATGAGAAAAATTCATTTGTTTCCCTCCCGGCCCCAACTTCCTCTTACCAGGTCTTGGTGATAGCGGATTTGGGAGCAGCAAAAGGAAAAATCATTTTAGACAGATGAAAGTGCAGATTTGCAGCTGGGAGGGTGGGCTGTGAATGCTGCGGTGGGAGAATTCACCCCTCTCAAGACAACGGCGATTTTTGCCCGTTCTCTGAGGGCGACGCACGTTTTAAACTCCTCCATTCTCCTTTCACTCGAGAATCCTGTTTACATTGGGGCGTGTGGCAGACTTGGGCGTCTTTGCCCATCTGTAGACATCACCCTGGGGCCTCCCAGGTGGGGAGCACGCCGCGTTGTCGGCATCCTGCCCACGGGTGGGATGCCTGCGAGGGCGCCGGGAGGAGCCGGGGTGATTCCCGTGTCCGTCAGGGACGAGCCTGCCAACACAGCCCCGCGCCAACCCTTGCCGGCAGGCAGTGGGGTCTCCTCTAATGAATTACTTCCATTTGTCTGGTTTTAAGTGATTTTTAACTCGTTCTTAGAGCTGTCTGGTTGCCCAGAGATGTGCCCCCCGGCCGGGGCTTTCCCGTAGCCCAGTCTGGGGGCTCGTTTCGGGTGGAATCCCCAGGACACGGCTGGCTTTGCTGCGGTCCCTGTGGGCTGCCGAGGGCTGCGTCCAGCCTCGCAGGACACGCGGCCCACTGTGGTTTTGCTGAACCCTTTGGTTTCCAGCTCGCCTTTTGTACCTGCAGCATTCCATAACGCCAGTCATTTTCCATGAATCCCGTGTCCTCTGCGTGAAACGACCCTCAGCAGGGCCCTGTGTTTAGCGTGACAAAGAATTTCTCCCTGTACTAACTTCTCCAGCGTGAGCCGATGGCGAGAGGCGTTGTTCAGGAGCTTCTTGCTGAGATTACATTTTAGCCCGTGTTAATTCAGGGAATTATGCTTTTTAGGAAGGTCTTTTGAGTGAATCCTCCTTAGTCCAAGCAGTGCCACGTCCTAAACCCGGGATCGCCTCATGTTTGGCAGTCGAGCGCTTGGAGCCAGTGCTGCCTCTCTGAAATTTTCAGGGAATTCTGGCATAGAAGGTGAACAATCCACTGCTGACCTGTCTCAGCAGCTCTGGGGGTGAGGTCATCAAGGAAAGACCCTGCAGAGAAGCCACCTGCCCCGGAGAATCGTCGCTGCTTGAGCCAAGCCTCCTGGTCCTGCTTCCCGTGCGCACAGCCCCTGCGCGGGGCTCGCCGCCTGGCCTCCCGTCCCGCTACCGGCCGCCGTGAACAAATCTTTGTATGAGAGAAAACTCGAAATTTTATTTTTCTACTGACACTTCTAATCCCGGTGGTGATTATCAGTAAAATCCTGTAACGGCTGAGATGGGTGGAGTTGGGTGTTTCTTTGGCGGGAGCCTGGCGTGTGCTTTGGAGAACGAGCTTTGCTCCTGCCTCCCACGGAGCAGGTTTCTCCAGCGTGTGCCCGGAAACGTCCTGGTGCTGGTGGTTCATTTTGTCTCTGTTAAGAGCTGGGCCCGCACCTGCAGCCAGGCACCGCAGCCTGAGATGGGCTGAGCTCTCGCTGCTGCGCGGCTGTGGGACGAGCTCAGCCGTGCAGAGTCCCCATAGCCCAGCGGGCTCGGCGCTGGGCAGCTCCCGTTCCCCCCTGGGCAGCTCTCACCCGGGACGGGAGCTTTGCCGGGGCTGTGGGTGAGTCCCTGCGCACGGCTCAGGCTCTCCCGGGGGAGCAGAGGTGGGGACCCCACACCTCACCTGCACGGCTCCAGGGACGGAGCAACGCCTGTGCTGCAGGGCCTGCAGCAGTTCATAGAGCATCACGGAATGCTTGGGGCTGGAAGGGACCTTCAAAGCTCCTCCAGTCCAACCCCCCTGCAGGGAGCAGGGACATCTGCAACTAGAGCAGGTTGCTCAGAGCCCCGGCCAACCTCACCTGCAATGGTGCCAGGGATGGGGCAGCGACCACCTCTCTGGGTGACCTGGGACAGGGGCTCACCACCCTCGGCATCAAACATTTCTTCTATTCAGACTTTTAGTTTCAAACCATCCCCCCTTGTCCTGTCCCAACAGGCCCTGCTCAAAAGTCCCTCCCCAGCTTTCTGACAGGCCCCTTGAAGTCCTGCAAGGCCACCAGAAGGTCTCCCTGGAGCCTTCTCCTCTCCAGACTGAACAAGCCCAACTCTCCCAGCCTGGCCTCCCAGCAGAGGCCTTCCAGCCCTCCCATCATTGCTGGGGCCTCCTGTGGCCCCGCTCCACCAGGTCCATGTCTCTGCTGTGCTGAGGACTCCAGAGCTGCCCCAGCACTGCAGGGGGGTCTCCCCAGAGCGCAGCAGAGGGGCAGGATCCCCTCCCTAAATACAACCTACAAATGCAGGGATCAGCAAAACGAGTCTTTGCAAGCACATGGGGGCATCTCCCGAGAGCTGACCCCCACGTGCCTTCGCTGCTCCCCCAGATCCCCGGGCAAGCACGCCCTGAGCTCAGAACTCTCCTGACAAATTGACAGCCCGAGGCGGCGGGGGCCCAGGAGGCTTTATTGGCAGTAAAAGGTCAGCACGTTCTCTTGGTTCCCGCGGGTGAGGATGACGGGGGGTCTCAGGTCCTGCGAGAGGGTCTCGAGCCAGGCCATGTAGAGGGAGCTGGGGCAGCGACCCTTCCTGCCGATGGGCAGCGTGCTGCGGGCACGAGGGGCCGGTGAGGCTCAGCCAGCGCCCAGCACGCTCCCACCTTCACCCCCCCAACTAATTTATACCTTCTTCCCCTAAAAACGGGCAACACCACATCCTCCCGCACCTCCCAGACCCCTTGGTGCCTTCCAAGGGCTTTTCCCCCGTGGGGCAGCACCGTCCCACCACAGCCTTGGGGTGTCTGTCCAGGGCCCCCCCGCGCAGCGATGGGGCTGAGCATCCAGAGGCACCAGTGCCATGGGGCAAGAGATGGGTGTGAAGGTGTTGGGGGGCACCTACATGGCTACGAGCGCCGCGTCCCGCGAGTAATCCAGCAAAATCTCATTCAGCCTCACTTGTCGCAGCGACTGCGGGGCAACAGTGCAAAATAACGGTTTGCAAAAAGCCTGAATTCTGTCTCAAAAAAAGGAGAGCCTTGGTGGGCGCCCCCCCCGCCCGGCACCCAACTCTACCTTGGCTCTGTTTTTATCGATCTCCTCGTCAGAAATCTTCCAGGGACAGCCCTGCCTCATCTCGTTCACCGTGGCCTCGTCTTTGAAGCCGTCGTTCAGCCTGAAGGGAGTGATCAGGTCGTCGAACCTCTTGATGCTGCAAGAGAAGCAGATGGTGCNNNNTGGGTGGGCTTGGGGGTGCTGGGGAGGGGGGAGAAGGGGAGTGGGGCAGTTACTGCTCCGGCCGGGGCTTCTGGTTGATGTCAGGGAGGATGTGGACCTCGTGGAAGCCGAGGCGGAACTTGCTCAGCAGAGAGACGATCCTGCCGGAGGGAAAAGGACACATCTTCCCAAAATGAGGGGGACACGGCAGCTGCAGCAGGGACCTGCCCTGGCCCATGCCCCTGCTGCCATCCTCACCCCGCACTTGGGCTTTTCCTGCTCTGCAGTAGCTGATTTCCCGAGGAGCGAGGCAAAGCCGCCAGCTCAGAGCCCACAGGTCCCAGTAGAGCAAAGCCCTGGGGGACTCGAGGTGGGGAAGCGTCTCCTGCCACCCACCCCATGGTGGCCACATGGCTAAGAGGGGCCACCAGCACTTACGCCTTCCTCTCCTCGTCCATCCTGTTGATCTGCCCGCCGACGAACACCCGGATTTTGCACTTTCCCCACCTCTTCTTGCGACCCAGGAGGTAGGGGATGAGCAGCGTGAGACCTGTCCCCAAGACACCCACAGGGAGATGCGGTGGCCCCACCAGCTCCAAGGATGCCCTGGCACCATTCGGCAAGGACCGAGCCCTCCTGGGCACCGCTGTGGAGGCGCTGGGTTCCCATCAGCTGGACAGACGGATGGCGAAGAGCCGCAGCAGCCAAAGGTGAAGGTTACCTCCGTCATCAAAGAGCCAGTAAATGTCGATGGTCTTCTTGCCCTGCTCGCTCTGGAAGATGGTGCTCGCCTGCTGCTCGCTGGCCAAGGCGGTGGGGTCTGCTGCGAGGAAAGAAGGTCCCAGCATTGGAAAACGGCATGGCTGGGCATGGATTAAAGGCTCCACTTCCTCCGGGTCCCAGCCCCTCTCCCCATCGCTGCTTGAAAGCCCATGCCCCTGCCCGCAAACCTGGCTCCCTGGGAATAACCCTCAGAGCCGGGGATGCTTTGGGCAGCCCCGAGACAGGACCAACCTGTGCCTGGAGCTGCTCTGCCACCAGTGCCGTTCTCCTCAGGGTGCTCCTCAAACATGGGGTTAACTGGGGATGGGGAGAAGAGCGCGGGCAGCAGGGCAGCACCCCGCTGGCCCCATCCCCTTCAGTCCCAGCCCAGGGGTGATGTCCCCCCAGGACTGGGATCTTTGCCTGGGGACACGGTGGCGTCTGGCCTGTCCTGCAGCTCTGGCATGTCTCTGAGCATCCCAGAGCACTTACCGTGAGCCTGCATCACTCGGGAGATGTCCAGCCCTTCCTTCATCCTCATTAAGCACACGCCGTACTTGAAATCGAAGGCGTCGCTGGAAGGAGGGAGGAGAAGGCTGTTAACGGTGGCTGGCTCGTGTTGGGTGGCACTGCCAGCCCGGTTGGACCCCGCACACGTGGCCACAGTGTCCCCGCACCCAACCGCGGGGCCACCACCAGGTGCTCGTGTCCCCGGGGGGCGGAGGGGCCGGTGTGGCCGTACTGCAGGATGCCCACGTAGTCCTCCAGGCTCTGCGGGTTCACCGTCCGCCAGTTCCTCTTGTAGCCCAGCACCAGGATGTTGGGTCTCATCTTCCCGAGGCCAGCAGCCTATGGAGAGATGTCCCCATGAGGCCCCTCTGCAGGGACAGACGGACATGGCTGGTGGCAGTCCTCAGGGAGACAATGCAAAAGAGGGTGCCCAGAGGTTGAGGAGGGGGATCAGAGCCCCACCGAGCTGTGATGGGATCGGAGGGGACCCTAATAATCAATAGCCAAGGGTGGTTCTACCTGGATGAGCATTTGGATGCCGCTTCTGAGATCCTCGGCCACCACATCCGTGTAGAAAGCCTTGATCTTCCTCTTCATAAGCCACTTGGTGTGGCCGTCTGCTGTCAGCCGGGACTCCGGCATTCTCTGCTTCCGTGGTCCCTGGGGGGAGCAGGGCAGCGGCTCAGGCACAAGCAGCCCCTTCCAGCTGGTGGCCTTGACACCAGGGACTTCCAGCTCCTCTCTTCCCAAATCATTGGCAAGCCCCAGATATAACCACTGCAATCCACGTGGCAGTCACAGCAAGAAAACCAGAGACTTTGGGGTGTCAGCAGCCAATGCACAGGATGCCACCAGTCCCATGGCTGCAGATGAGCTGAGCTTTGCTGCACCACACGTCCCCAGTTGCTCTTGAGGCTTCAGTGCTGCAGGACCATCACCACTCTGAGCCACCACCGTGTCCTACTGCATCTTTGGTTTGGCAGTTAATTGGCAAGGGGAAGCCATTAGCCCACAGGGACATCCTGGTGCTCCATCAATGCTGCTTAACAAGCTGGAGAGGCTTCCAGATGAAACATTTCATCACCCAGCAGCACATTAATGGGCACAGCTCAAGCCTCACCCCATGAACCCATCAAGATGTATCTGGATTTCTCAGCCTGTGTGTGGCTGGAGCCCCAGGACGTGGAACCAACTCACAATCAGCACGTTGCCGCAGAGCATCAGGCTGAGGTTCTTGGTGAACGTCCCCACGAAGTCCACGAGGGCCGGGCGGAAATTGGGAGGACCGGTCAGCACCAGGCACTGCGGTCTGCGAGCAGGGAGAGAACAGGGGGCACAGGCTGGGATTTTGGAAGCACTGAGCTTCTCCCGAATGCACTGTCTCTTCTCCTGTGCCTCGTCAGTGGCAATTATAGGGAGCATCTTTAGGATGAGATTAAATCATGTGGCTGAGAGTCCAGCCTCACTCTTTGGTCTTTTTATATCAGATGAGACCAACGTGTCTGTCTGGTACAGGCACGGCAACAGACATTTGGAGACATTGGAGACAGCCACATTTTGCCAGGGCTCCCAGTTAGTGAGGATGGTGGTGAGGACGTGGCCGTGGGCATGAAGCCATCCTGGGTTTGCCAGTGGTGGTGGCTGGCTCTACATCCCCCTACTCTGTGCCCAGCACTGCACCGAGCTGCCCTTGCCTGTAGTTCTTGATGTGCTCCTCCACTTCACTCAGCCCCACGGAGTAGTTGAGGGCCATGTTGTACGAGCTGGCTTGCATGGAGGAGCCCCAGTTGACGTCTGTGTGGGGAAGACTGGTTAGCAACGGGGCCAGACACCTCCCAGGGCATCGCCGGTGCCGGGTTACCACCACGCACCTGGCTTTTTATAGAGAACATATCCCAAGAGGAAGATGACGATGCCGAAGGCAATGAGGGCTGCCCACCAGGTCAGCAGGAACATGATCACCACCGAGACGGTGGCCCCAAAGAGCGCAGCCCACTTGCTGTAATACCGAAAGGAGGGTCGCCAGCCTGCACGCAAACACACAGAGCTGCCGCTGCTGGGACAGGAGCCGCACGGGGAGCCCCACGGCACGGCACAGCACGGCACGGCACGGCACGGCACGGCACGGCACGGCACGGCACGGCACGGCACGGCACGGCACACCTGGGGAGTTGGTGATGGAGGCGTGGAAGCAGCTGAAGTTGATGAGGGCGTAGGAGCAGAGGAAGAAGTTGGAGATGATGGGGGCGATGGCGTTGAGCTCGGCTGTGGGGAAGAGGAGGGGACTGAGCCGCAGGCTGGCAGCGGGCACCAGGAGGGCACCGGGGTGGCAAGCACCTACCAATGAGGATGAAGCCGATGGCGATGACGTAGGTGAGCATGTAGCCACGGATGGGCTCGTTGTTCCGCCCGTAGCCCTTCCCAAAGAAGCCTATGAGAGGGTAGAGCTGGTCCCTGCAGAGACACTGCGGGGAGAGGCGCGTTGGGACGGCGCGGGCTTTGCCAAGGACACGAGATGGCAGCGCCGTGGTGGGTCTTGCACCCGTTCGGCAAGAGCCAAACGGGCCTCGTGCGTTTGCCAACAGCAGCATCCTGCTGGCCCTGGGGCTGCTCATGGCTGCAAAGCCCCACAGTGCTGAGCATCACCCTACAGATGCCCAGGAGCATCACCTGCTCCTGCTGCCAGGCTCGGGGACGGGAGCTGGGGGACGCAGACATGCCACCCCCTCACCTGGAAGACTTTGGGGGCTGAGACGAGGCAGGCCAGTGCCGAGGAGAGGGTGGCTCCAAAGATCCCCGCCGTGATGAGGGGCCCAAATCCGGACACCATGCTCATGCTCTGCCCAAAACCCAGGTGGTCAGGAACCCTGGCACCCCCAGTGCACCGCCCTCCATCCTGGCCCTGGGGTTTCCATCCCCTGGGCCCCACCCTGATGCCCTGGGGCTTCTCCATCAACATTATTCCACATCCAAAAGCCCAAGGAAGATGCACTCCCCATTGTCATGGCACAAGTGCCTCCCAGGATGCTGGGCTGGGGGGATGCTGGGCATGGAGCTGCCCCAGGAAACCCATCCCCGGCAGCCCAGACCCTGCCAGGAGCAGGGAGCGGGGCTGGGGGTGGCCCCAGCAGCACCTGGTAGTAGTTGCTGAGCCCGTATCGGCAGCTCTGCCGCTGGGCGCAGGCGGTGAAGTTCCAGCCGAAGGCGCAGGTCAGTCCCTCGCAGCCCTGCGAGCCCACTGCCACGCTGTCGTTCAGGCTGCCCGAGGCGTCCCGGACCACGCAGGCGCCTGGGGGGACACGCAGCACCCACTTAGTGCCTGCTCAGCACCCACATACCTGCTGCCCCGGAGCAAGGCCAGCATCTCTCCATGGTTTCACACGACCCAGCCCCACGTCCCACTGCCTGCGACCTCCCCAGACTCCCTGCCATGGGGAAGCCCCACTGCACGATGGTCATGAGCGATGCCATGAGCTGTGTTGCCCACTCAGGAGGGCTTTGCCCCACCCGTGGGGGGCAGGAATGAGGTCAAGACCTGGGGCAATTGGGGTATCAGGGCTGGCGTCCACAGCTCCTGGCTCCTACCACCTGCATCCTCCCGGAATCCCACCCAACTCACCCAAGGACGTGCCACTTACCAATTGTAGCAGAAAGCACCAGGTAAGACACGGTGGTCCAGAAGATGGCCATCAAGGTGCCCTTGGGGATGGCCACGGCAGGATCCTGCCCAAGGGAGTCGCAGAGAGATGTAAGGCAGCTTTCCAGCAGCACCGCTAAACGGCATTTTAGTTGTGGCTACTACACAAGAGGAATTTTAATCTGTTGCGACGCAAAGGCACAGAGCATCTCCTGCCTGAGCCACCCCCAAAGTTTCCAGAAGAAATAAAATGTGCTGTAAAAGTTCAATCAAAACCAAAGCCCTGGGGAAAACAGCTTGAGCCTTGAGAAACGCCGGCTCAGGCAGCACCGATCAAAACCCACCTTCAGGTCACCTGAAATATTCGCCCCAGCCAGGATACCGGTTGCCGAGGGGAAGAAAATGGAAAACAAGCCAAAGAAGGAGCCGTCGGGTCCACGCCAGTTGGGCACAAAGTTCTGGGCAAAGATGTCAGCTGAAGAGGAAGCAGAGCAGAAGCGTTTGGGGCCTCCCAACTGCCTTTCTCCTGGCTGAAGCACCTCAGCACCGGATGGAGGCACACCACTGGTGGTAGGTAACCCATGGAAGAAGACACCATGCTTCTAATGACATCTCTCAGCAAGGAGCACCTTTCCATAGCAAACTTCTCCCTCAACAGCAGCAAAGGGCCAGGCTCCAACAATGCACTTGGACCTGTTGAGTATAACCCCAACCCGTGCTGGACCCACCTCGGTAGCTGAAGAAACCCTTCGCTTGCTTCTCGGCAGTGGCTGGGATCACCGTCCCCACCAGGTAATTTATGAAGGAAACCAAGATGACCAGAAAAAATAGTATCTGTGCCTGCCAGACCAGAAAGAGCCAGCTGAGGGACCACGGTTTGGGTGCTGAGAGGGTGAAAAACCCCATTAGCAGAAACCCTTGCCTGCTTTGGGGGAGCTGTGGGCATCCTAAGCTCCTCAGATGCCCAGCAGGCAGCGAGGACAGCTCTTATCAGCTCAAGAGAAGATGAGCAGAAGAAGCGAGCGTTACCTTGGCCTCCCACTCCATGCCGGCCAGGGAGATGCCCAGCAGCACCGTCACAGTGACAACCCCGATGATGCGGATGTCATTAGTGGGGTCCACAATGAGGGAGTTGTGCTCCTGGGGAGGAGGAACCATCCACAACATGGAAATAACCCTTTCCCTTACCAAACCACCGGCGTCACCACGAGTTCCAGCAGCCAGGGGTTGATTATCGGTGGCCCAACATTAACACAAACGTTGATAACTAATGCAGGTTGTGCAAGGAGGAGGTGGGGATGGAGGAGACGGGACCCCAAGGACACAAAGATTCTTTCTTACTTGCAGCAGGTCCCGGACGGTTTCGGCGAAGCCCACGGTGTGCATGGCCACGGCCACTGCATTCGCAAAGGCAAAGATCAGCCCGATGGAGCCGCCCAGCTCCGGCCCCAGGCTCCGCGAGATGAGGAAGTAGGTGCCCCCTGAGGTGGTGGGAACACTATGAAGGTTTACCTGTATCTCCTGTTTTTTGGGGGCTCTCCTGCACCTCGCAGCCCATGCCAGGAGTTCACGGCCACAGGGCAGCCCCAGGGCGGAGATGTCCTGGGGTGGCCGGGGATTGTGCCAAGGAGGGGGGGACACGCTACCTGACTTCACTTTGCCATTGGTAGATATGGCAGAGATGGACAAGCCAGTGATGGTGGTGACCGTCACGGACATCAGGATGATGAGCCACGTCAGGGCTGTGGGGAGAAGGCACCGCTTCGTTCCTTCACCCTCCAGCCCCACGGACCCTCCTGCCTTCCCTAGGAGGCCTACAAGGTCCCTACGCATCATCCCACCCCTGGCCTTTCCACCCCAACCAGGTGTTGGGGGCCAGGGGTGCCGCCGTCCTGCCCGAGACGTGCCGCGGCACCCACCGATTCCCGCCTGGGCGGTGATCCAGGGCAAGCGCAGGTAGAGGATGACTCCCCAGATGTTCAGCATGCAGCGGATCTGGGGAGACAGAGCAGGGGGGACACCGGCCCTCAGCGCACCGGCACCTGGGGACAGCCGGGGCCGTGCTGGCTCTGAGCGGGAGCAACCCGCCGAGGAGGGGCGAAAATAGAGATCTATTGGGAGAAATGACGATGAGGGGCAAACGCATCACGGCCCTGCTTGGCGGGGGGACAGGAGGATGCTCCTGTGGGAGGAGGTGGACTCACCATCACGCCCTTCACCCATCCGAAGCGGACGGGCTCTGGCGCGGGGGGTCTGCCCGGTTCCCCCGTCACCTCCTCAGGCCCGGCCTCCGGCAGCCCATTGCTCCGCTGCGGGTCGGACACCGGCGCACGGAAGCGGCCAGGGTCAGGCTGCGGGGACAAGGGGATGGCGGGAAGGGCAAAAGTCAGCCCAGGTGGGCGAGCTCTGGCTGAGCACACAGCTGGGTTATCCTTCTGGTTTCTCCTGGGGCCATCCCGGGGATGTGCACCAAGAAGCGAGGAGATAAAAGTGCCACACCACAGAGACATCGCAGGGACCAGCGGCGCGGCCAAGGGATGCCGGAGATGCCGGCAGCGTGGCCAAAGCCCACCCTACCTTGAGGATGGAGTGGAGGTCTGCCAGCGAGGGCCTGCACTTCCCGCCATCGCCAACCCCCTTGCTGTTGGCGTAGTGCTCGTAGGCGGGCACCACGTCCACCGTGTTGTAGCCGAAGGTCCTGGTGCAGAGGGTGCTGCCGGAGAGGTGGGTGCTGTCGCAGCTGGCCCCCTCGGAAGGCGCGTAGGGCCCCCGGCCACCCTCCTCCATGCCCAGGAGGGTGCTGATGGTGAAGCGGCCGCTGCAGCGGGACAGGGTCGGGGGGAGCTCCGGGACGGGCAGCTCGGCCATTCTTGCTGGGCGAGGGTCAGGGCGGAGAGGGGCTCACTGGCTTTATACCCGGCAAAACCGGAGAGAGGCAACCAGCACCCACTCGCTGCTGTCGCTAACGGGGGAGAGGAATCGGCTGGAACCGCCCCGAGCTGGTCAGAGAGGAAAACAATAGCTGGAAGGGGTACGAAAGCCGCCGTCCTCGGTGCTGCTGCCACCCAACACGCGATGGTGGCGGCGATAACGGGTTTGAGATTAAGTCCTAAGGACAGATCAGCAGAGAAACGCAGCGCTAAGTTTGCCTCCGGCCCTGACTCGGGAACATTCAGTTCCCATTGGGACTTACTATGGAAAATGGGAGCAACGACTCCCACGCACCTTCGCCCTTCCCTGGGATACTGCCCCAGCCGATCCCGTAAATCATCCCGGCTGGCCCTCCAGTTGCTGCCCCTGGCACTGAGCTGGATACAGGGAGGGAAACGGCCCCTTCATCTCCCAGTGAGACCAGGGGACAGGGGCTGGGAGAGATGTCCCTGCTGGGAAGGGGGATGGAGAGGCCAGGGGAGATGGAGTGGTGGTAGCCACCGTCCCACCGCGATTGCCCAGGGCTGGGAGCCAGCAGCTCTCCAGTGCCTGGCAGCAGAGACGCCCATGGCCTCACAGCTCCCTCCCCATGCTGACCCCAGGGAGAGGGAACTGCTGAGGACCCAGGGTTCAGAATTCCCCCAAATCCCATCCCTGCTTGAGCAAGCCTCTTAAACCCTTCCTGCATCACAGCGAACACGAGCTGAATGCTGCCGCTCCGTGTTCGCCCCAAAGCTGGCGAGGCCAGGGGGAGGGACGGGCGTCTCCGAGGCCTCTGCCGCCCGGCGTCACGTGTGCCCCTAAAAGCACTTAGATAAGATCTCCGAAGACAGCAGGTAATAAAATTTGAGGGCAACACCAGAGCCCATTTGAATTTCAGCCCCCTGTGCTTTGCAAGTTAATGGAAAATTGGAGCCTGCTGCCTCCGGCCGTCTTTTGCATGCACACACCGATTTTCACCGGCTTTTTGAGGGCTTGCTTGTGTTTTTGAGCACGAGCAGCCGCCCTCCGCAGGTCCTGAGCCCCAGCGCACACCCGCTTCCCCGGGAAGCTGAGGACAGGCAGCCCTGCCTGCGTCTGCACCGCTCAGCCCTCGGGACGTCCAGGCATCACCACGCAAAACACCGGCACCGGGGAGCAGGGTGAGACGGGGACGAGGAAAACGCCTCGTCCCGGCACCTCGTGCGAGGTGGGCACCAGCTTCCTCTCCCAACGCAGACGCAGCAGCAGAGGCATGCCCAGCAGGAATGGCTTTATTCAGAACCTTTATTTTATCAAAACCACTAAATTAGAATCATAAACCAGGTTGGCTGGAAGAGACCTTTAAGATCATCGAGTCCAACTGCCAGGGCACCACTAACCCATGGCCCTCAGCGCCACATCTCCACGGCTTGGAAACCCCTCCAGGGATGGGGACTCCACCACTGCCCTGGGCAGCCTGGGACAGCCCTTCACAACCCTTTCAGGGAAGAAATTTCTCCCAATATCCAACCTAAACCTCCCCTGGCACAACTTGCCCAAACTAGCATGAATCACAGAGTTTCTTCAACAAGGCAGGAGGTCTCTGCGCAACACAGCACGGTCAAAGACGCTCCAGGAGAGACAGGAGGACTCCAGGCGCCGGGTGAAGAGCGAAGCGAGTGGTATGATGCAACCCTGGTGTAGTGAAATAGCCGGATAGTAGGATGCGCTTGTCGTCGGCCTGATTCACAACACCAGCTGCAGCAACAATACCCGGACCTTCTGGCGCTGGGAGCTTCGAGCAGGCGAGGAGAGCTTGGTGGTGTGTCCCTCACCGCTCACGCCATGAGGAGGTGCCAAGCCGCTGCTGTAGGGCTTCCCCTCGCTTCCAGCTGATCCCCCGGTTCGTTCTGGCTGCTAAATGCATTAAGTGAACCCAAATCAAGTCAGGCAAAGAACAGAGCGACGCTTTACGTGCAGCTTCTTTCAAAATTTGTCAAAGTGTGACATTCCAAAAGGTTTTAATTGTCCCGTTTCCATCCCCACGGAAGATGGAACCTACCGCCCTGGGTGACATGGGTCACACAAATGACGCTGGAGCTCAGCTTCGCAACCCCCCTGTGTGGGGCTGGGCTCCAGTTCCTGGCACTGCAGGGAAGGAAGCCTGGGAAGAGAAAAGAGATGGTTATCCAGGCAGCTGCCAGCATCCGCACCCAACAGGGACAATGGGATCGTCTCCCATCCTCTTCCAGACACCATCTCCAACCTTCCAGCTTCAGACCCAGACAGAAACGGGACAAAATTGCTGGTGGAGGGGCACGAAGAGTGGCAGTGAGCGCTGTCCCACCCCGGGGACTCGGAACCAGAGTTAACATCTCCTCCTTTCTCCAGGCTGGAAGGAAAACAGCGTGCTTCCCAGAGAGGCTGGGGATTGTTACGGTTGGGGAGACAAGCGTTGGGAGGGCAGCAAAACCAAAAAATCATTAAATCAATTTTTTTCTGAATACAATTCCTTCAGCTCCTGCCAGGAACAAGGTCCAAGCGGTGTTTCAGACAAACACAGCAGAGGTGGGAGACTGGTGGAGAACAGAGGAGCCACCTCCTACAGCGGGTCTAACTCCAGCCAGAGGGTCTGGAAAACAAAGCAATAAATCAGGATCCCGATGCAGAATCTGCAGTCAGTGGAAACCCACGAGCAGGCAGAGCACGAGGAACGTATCCTCATGGGCTGTAGGAGGTAACCTGGCTGTACACCCAGCTTGGCCAAGCGTACACCAGGGTAACAGCAAAGGAACCACCAGGAAAGTACTTACCGGAATTAATGGTTTTCTGGGGATAAAAAAAACCCAAACAAACCCAAAACACCAAAGAAATGGAGCTGAGGAGACAGGACCCATGGACAAAAGTGTTTAGGAGGGGCCCTCGAGGCACGTTCCAGCAGGCTGTTGGCAGAAACCCTGTTACTTCTCACGTGAGCTGGTTGTCTTCCATGAGCTCAGTTTTTACAGGCAGCCCATGGTTAAACCCTGGGCAGAGCTGTAGGGTTTTTCTGCCCCCCCTACTAGGGTAGGTAACAGAAGTTTAGGAGGAGTATTTCTGGATTCCCCTGCAAATCCAGACCACATCAACCCAGGACTTGTACGTCGAAGGTTTAGAAGCTTCTGCGCTGACACCGCAGCGCTCGGGGACGTTTTGCTGCTTTGCAAACCATGGAAAATAGACCTGGGGACTCCGTGTGTCTCTTGGAAAACAGACCCAGAGACTCCGTGTGTCTCTGCTGCATCCACACCAGGACAGAACATCACGTGCTCGCAAGGCAAACACCTTTCCACTTTTTTCTCTGATCTCCTCCAGCAACACAAGCTGCATCAGACTCAAACCCGTGAGCCACCTTTAGGATGCATCTCGTTACCCAGAGGATCTTTATTGCCAAGGATTAGGCCCGGAGTGGAAAAAAGCAGATAGAGTTCTCTTAACCTGCAGCATTCATCTGTACTTTCTTCTTGGATGAAGGGGCAGAGCTCCGCTGACTTGGAGATCTCTCAGACTACACTAAGGATGAAACCAGCTCCGATGACCATCCGCAGCTCTGCTGCAAGCTGTAACTTGCTCAGACACTGCTGTCCACTGTCACCATTTTCCGTTTGCCTTGTGCAAGGCTCTCCAGGCAGAAGCCCTCTGCACCCGAGGAAACTGGAGGTAGTTCTCGCTATGCCCTCAGCAGCACCACCTTGTGACACCAGCACTACTCCCTGTTGTAAAGGGAGTGTTTGGTGACGCCACCTTTGAGCGGGTTGTGCCAAACACAAGATACGGGTTCAGGGACGTCCCAAAACACCCTTCTAGCAGGTGAACTATTTAGAAAGCCGAGGCTAAGCCTGCGCATTAGCCAAGTGGGAGCACGACGGTACAAAGGGTTAATGAGCTTTGCAGTCAGAAACCTGAGGGAGCAGAACCAGGTTGTTCTCTCCAGCAGAATCAGCGTGGGGTGGAGAAAGAACAGTGACAGCTGGAAAACCACAGGGTTGCCTTGCTCAGCAAAGCACCAGTGCGCGCGTCAGCATCTACCTCTGTGCAGCAAAGCCCTTACAGTCGCGCAGAGGAGAGCCGGGTTTGCCAAAGCCAGGCCTAGGCACAGAGCTGGGACCTGCTGCTCTTGGGAAGGCAGGAAGATGGATGGGCTGCCACGTTCACCACCTGCACAGACCTAAGAAGAAATCACAAGGCAAGCAACAATAAATGATTCCATTCCAGCTATCTGCAGCAGCCTGTTATACCCGCAATCTCTCACACCTTGTCTGAAACAAGGCTGTGTCTCACCTTTCCAGGGTTAGTCTCAGGGCTTTGACTCCCTGGAGTTTATCTCCTCTGTCTGTCCATCACAGAGGGACCATCTTGGCTTTGGAAAGTATGAAATAATTCCGTTTGTTTTGCTTAGAAGGGATCAAAAGCTGGAGTCACAACCACCGAGCACAACAGGAGCAAACTGCATAACACCATCGGTTTTCTAACACCCGAGGAGCACCAGAAAGCATCTGCTACATCTGTCTTCAGAGGGCAGACAGAGAAAGAGCAACTTGCTGTTTGCACAAGGTCCCCAGGTTCAATGTGTGTCATTGGAGACATGCCAGCGAGGAAGCACGACAGCTCAGCTGAGCAGGGGACGGGCAAAAGACAGGAGAACATGGGCCTGTAAACGGCAGTGGTAGGAGCTGAGCCCCAGAGGACAACTGTCCTTGTAGGAAGGGTGGCGGGGAGAGGGAACTAGAGGCAGAAGGTGGCCTTCACCCTTCCCAACAGACTCCAGCAGATGCTGTCCCTCTCTTGTCCTGGCCAGTGGTTGCCTGAGGACAGGCACAGCCTCACCAGCCTCTCTGTCTGTGAGGTGGGAGTAACCCAGGGGCTGAGAGACAGCAGGAGCAACACCAGGAGCAGGGTTTATCCTGCAGGACCATACATGGGGCAACCCCAGCCCAAGCAGGGCTGTTAGGAAGGACACTGTGCTCTTCCACCTGCTCTGTGGTGACCTGTTGTCACAGGGGCTGGGTGAACCGTCAACCAGGACATACCAAGAAGCATTCCCACACGACTATGCCAGAAAAGTTAAGGCCTAATAAAGCTTTCCACGCTGACTGTTGACATTTTCTCAGGCAATTCAATTCCCCCACCCCACCAATAACTCCCTGCTAACTCACCAGGTCCCCTTTACTCACGGGGTGGTTGTCCAGGTCTCCCTCAGCCTTCAGTTGACACGCTCCTGACCGTGCTACGGGACTGCTCCGTGCCACACACATCCCTAGCTCTACTGGTTGGAAGCCCCAGCAGCCAGTTTGTTACTGCCACGAGACACGGGTTTGGGTGGCTTGGCAAGCTACCGCTTTGCGTCCTGTCCAAAACACTCATGAAATTTATGCTACAACATTTCTGGTGGAAAAAGTAATTAGGAAATTGTCATCAGGTCAGTCAAATATCCCTCCTCCTATGCCGTTAAACTTAGACATTGTCAAATGGAGGTTAACATGGGAAGGTTGAAATCAGCCCCTATGTTTTGTTGCGTGTTCTGTCTCCAGAGCCACACGTGTTCTTGTGTTTCAGAAACACCAACGGCGTGAGGGCAAGACAGCAGCGGGGTAGAAGCACAGTGAGAGCAGCCACCAACGCTCCTCCCACCTCATTTCAAAGCTGGGCAGCTCCACCAAAGAGAAGAGCTTACACTACAACATGCTCCTGGGGCTCAAAACATTTAAAGCTGACTGGTTTTTCATGCCCCTCACTTCCATGGGACTCAGGTTTCCCACTAAACCAACATTAACAACCACCCACACCCAGTGCATCCACCCTTGGACTTCTCTGGCCAACTTCCTTCTGACAAACTCGACATGAGACCATTCTGGATGCAACCAACTAAAAACCGATGTGTCGATCACAAAACCCTCTCCTACCAAAAGATACCTGTTTCCAATCCCAGCTGCTCCTGAAGAAGCTTCTGCAGAGCTTGGGGTTTGCAGAGCTGTGTACATCTGAGACACCGGCTCCAGAGTTTAAAGGTTGTGAAGGAGCTTTGGCAGGACACAGAGCTCCTCCGTGCCACCACACAGGATGACGTTATGGACCCACAGCGGAGAGTCACATGTGGGGTGCAGCAGACACAGATTTTCAACATTTAACATGCGTTTGAAAAACAAAACACCCTAAGATTTCCATGCCGGGTGTTCAGCAAGCATTAAATCAAAGTTTTCTTCTGCTATAAAGCTGCTCATTCACCTCCCCTCCGCAGATCTACAAATCCTCTCCGCGCACCGCCCGTTAACGGAGAACAACTTCCTAAACAGAAACCAATTTAAAAGAAAACAAACAAAAAACGTAGAAACACACGCAAAAAGGGGGAGAAGGAAAAAAAAAAAATGGTGAAAATGAAAATGTCAAAAAACAAATAGAAATCAAAAGAAATTTATTTGCAGCAACCAAAAATACAGAATACAAAAAGAGGCTGGTCCCACCCTCTGACCGGACGAAAGACGCGGGCCCAGGTGGCTGTGGCCCCAAGCAGGAGCTCTGCTAGTTCATGAGGACCTCCATCTGCACCAGCCTCGCGTTCGTGTCTCCCGACGTGCGGTAAGGGATCATCCCAGCAAACGTTATCAGCGCCCGAGCTTGAGAGCGAAGTTGCTGAAAAAAAAAAACAAAACCAACACAAAACCCAGAGAAATAAAGAAGTTTAGTAGCAGAAAGCCCCCGAGGAAAGCCGAGTTGGGCCGGAGGGAAACACTCGCCTTTTCAAACAAGGAAATGTAATCTTTATTTCTCAGAGCTGCTCTCTGGATTATTTAGCCCCGCATTTGTGAGGCAATCTAATTATCTCCTTTCCAGCCATTAAAAGCATGCTGAGTTACCCTTTTGCTTAAAACAAAAAAAAAATCTCATTTATTTAAAATCACCCAAGAAAAAAACATTTCCAACAACTTGGAGCGTTGCTGTACCTCAGCAATCTAATTCCTGCGTGAAGCGGGGCTGTCCCAGGGGAACCCGACTCTTTCCATCTTTATGGAAAACTGTGCCGACCGATTGTTTTCATTGCTCGCAGTGTTTTCTTCGTAAGATTCCTCTAAATTCCTCTCCTCAAAGATCCCCCTGTTTAATCTCCTGGCTGTGGGGAAGGCTGAAGCAGCGTTGCCTGCTGTGGGCACATGGATGGTAAATTTGAAACTGGGAAGCGATTGAGGCCCATTACAGGGCTGGGAATGGTGACAAACACCATCCCCGATGGCCACCTGGGCAATTCGGCCCCTTTTTCAGGGGGATGTTAAACCAGGCGGTTATTCAGTGCCACCAGAAGAGCTCTGGAAGCTTTGGAAGGTCGGAAGGTGGCCTGAAAATGACCCGTTCAGTTCCAGTGACACTCAACACCCCTTCTAGTCCACTTCCCAATCTGCTACACAACGAGGTTGTGTAATTATGTCCCACTGCTGCTGTTTGGTGGAAGTCAAAACAGGTGGTAGATGGAAAAAAAAGAGCACGTCAAGGTGTTTTGACTCCTTGGAGGTAAAATAATAGAGGTAAGAACCCTCGCTGTGACCAAGAAAGGCTCAGGAGCAGCACAAGTTGCTGCTGCCTCTACCTGCTCGGCAGCAGCGGTACTAGAGCTGGTCTATTTTTAAAAATCAAAACAACACAACAGGTCGGAATACTTTGGGAAGAAGGAGCAGAGGTTTGAAGAGGTTAAGAGCAGCCTGGAGGTCTAGATGTTCTATTGGCCGTAATTACTTAACGAACGCTAGAGTCACTTACAATTTAAAATAAGACCACACATTTAGAAAAAAAAAAAGAATTCCATTCCTTTCCTGATCTAATTTTGCCACCGAGATAACGCCTTTGGGCTGCTCCAGAGAGTTTGCCAGCCCGGATCAGGGCAGGGACCGTCTGCCATGGCTGTCACAGACCCACGGCGTCCGGGTCGGGGCTCTGCAGCCGGGGCTCGCCGCAATCTCTGCCCGAAAACGGATCAGGCCAAGCGGGACAGGACTTTGCTTCCTCGTTTCCCAAGCTAAATTAATGTGTATATGTTAAAGACTCAAAACACAGCTCAGGTGATTTCATTCGGAAATAAATAAACTGTATAAAACACCAGCTGTGACTCTAAACTTGGTGATGTCTGAATAAAGCCTGTTTCACCTCCGAAGCAGGACAGGAGATGTTCCAGCAGAGAGCGTTACTGGTTCAAGAGGCTCTAGAGGTTCTGTTCCTCTCCACCCTACCCTTGCTTCCAGCTCCACGCTGCTCCTGGCAAAACCCTTCTGCTCCCACCCCATTACAGCAGGATCCCACCAGTGCTTGGCACCAGCTGGCAAATTCAAGAGCCACGTGTTCCTACTCCGGGGACTCCGTTCCTTGGAATAAGCTCCAGACTCACAAACAGCTACTAATCTCGTGTGTTTCCAAGTTCTTCTGATGAACAGAGAGATCTGAATCTGTCTGCTCTGATGGATCTAGAGAAAATCCTGGGATTTCAAAGAGCTATTCAAGGAAAAGTTATTTTTTGCTTGCCCTGCCTACTGGGCAACGTGCTGAGATTGTTAAAGCTGCTGGAAGAGCCTGATTTCCCTTCAAATTTGCTTCCCTGTGGAAAAAGGAAGAGCTGCTGTTCTCCCAGGGACATTCAAAAGAGAAATTCTTGCCAAGCACAGCCTGCAGACACCCGTATCGACTGTCTCAGGTGAACGGGGAGATTTTGCTGCAGAAACACCTCTCTCCCCACACTGGAGATGCTCTCATTTCTTCCCATCACTAAAACCACCCGAGTTGCTTCCCAGACAGGAAAACTGAAGTGATCTAGGTTCCCTGCTCCTGCAGCCTCAGAGGAAATTCTTCAGGATAAATACAAAAGAGAAACCCGTGCTAAAGCTATGCTCACCACACCTTCCATGTGCCCGTGCCTGGTATTTTTCTGCGCGTGCAAATGTTTTGGCAGCTGGCAGCTACAGGGCTGTAGATTTTTTTCTCTGTAGCTAATCCTACATTAGCAGATTTAAGCTCCCTCCTGACACGAGGAGCTATTTGCTTATCACCTCCCTGGCTGCAGGGACAGCAGGCACTTGTCTGATGGTTACACACAGCTTTTATTGCATGGAACAACCAGCGAGCCACAGCTCTGAAGCCCACCAGCACCCTGATGCCATGAGATCCCACCACAAAGCCAGAAGCTCGATGAACCAACTTGAAGCCTGAAAAAAGAACTTTCAAGGGTTTTTAGCAAGGTACATCATCAGCCAAGGTCCATGACTAACACATGAGTGTGCAGAGCACGTTTCTGAAGCACGCTGTTGACATGATACGATGTCATGGTGGCTTCCTCTCACACAACCCCCCGCCAGCAAAGCTGCTGACCCCGTTGCCCATCAGCCCAACAAGCTTTGGTAAGCCACGGCCAGGGTACTCACCCCGAGGTGACACCTGACAACATTACACCCCCCCAGAGATGGTAAATGCCTCTACCTAAGGACTGCAATCACAAAACCGAAATGAACAGCTCACTTGGAAAGCACAGATGTGAGGCGGTTTGTCCTGTGACCACAGAGGACAGGTACCAGACTGCGTAGCCTGGGACTTCTTCACACGTGCGGAATGAAGGTGGGAGAAGCCCAAGCAGCCCACGCACCCCTCTCCAAAGCTGCCCATCTAGACTCAAGCGTAGCCGCGAGGCAGGAGCCCACAGACTGCGTCCCGAGGACAAAAGCTGTGCTACTTCTTGAGCCTTTCATTTCCTGATGTAATTTTAAAATGCCATTAAGACTTCCACCAATATTGCAATTTACAGATCAAAGGCACTTCCGCAGATGACTAAAGCCTGTAAAAATCTGGCTGTGGCCCAAGTTGGTTTTTGTTCTCAAAAGGAGGCGATATTTATTTCCTAATCTCTACGATGGGATGACTGGCTTGGCCTTGGTTTTCAAGTGCCTGTGGCAGCTTTAGCTTAATAAGAGCTATGAGACCAAACGCAACGACAGCTGAGCTGAGAACCCTTCTGCTCAACGCAGCGGGTTGACAGGCGAGTGTCTGCAAATCTGGCTGTGCCCTTTCAGCAGTACCTGTCCTGAAGCTTGCTGAGGGCTGGGCTCCCACCAGTGGGTGGGGAAAAAGCTTCAGCACTGAGATCAAGCCCTCTGCTGCCAGGCATTTAAAGCAGGCAGCCAGACCAAGCAGCACCATCCTTGGATCCAGCTGCCCACGTTGCTGCAGAGGCAGCAGAACAATGCTGGCCAACTGCTGCAGCCGTTCTCCAAGCAAATGCACTCGAGCATCTTGGTGTGCTGCCCAAGGACGCTTGGAGAACATGAGCCCACGTCACTAGAGAAGCAAGCCAAGGAGAGCACACTCAAGGAAGGCCTTTCCACCAGAAATGGGTTTTGCACAAGCAGGGCACTAACCCGAATGAAAGGAGTAGAAATTAGGTGCTTGGATAACAAAAGCAGCAACACCAACCCTCCTAGAGACACTGGCTGTCCACATCTCCTAACTGCTTAAGATCCCACCAAGAACCAAACTGGACACTTGTCTTCTCTTGCGAGGAGGTGGACATACGGAGCAATAGATCTTAATTAGCTCGATGCCTTTTAGAGCAACATCCTTGCTTCGCACACAGCTGAAGTTACGAGACACTAGTCTCAAGATTCAAAGTAACTGAGCAAGCTGTGTAGTCTCGGACTCTAAGTAACCAAGCAAGTCAAAAGCGAAGACCATTAAAGATTCCGTTATTTGAAGTCAAATCCCTTGCAATGAGGGGGAAAAGGAGGTAGGAAAACTTGTCAGACAGCAAGGATTTTAATCTTACCGAATCTCTGTCTTCCATTACCCGCTGGGGTCTGGCAGGAGTGGCTGGGCTTGTGCCTTTCATCCTCTTATACTGGGTGAACAAAATATTCATGGTTGCAAGCAGGACCTCAGATAAATTGTGCCGTATCTACACAAGGAAGAGACAAAAAGGACATATTGCAGTGGAGAGCAGCTGACAGAATCACTACCTTTACTCTAGGGCATCAGAAACCCCAAGCAATGATAGCAATGGTTGGTATTTCCTTGTACGGCAGCCATACGTTGAATGACTATGACTGCACCACCGGGCAAAAAAAGCAACCCAGCGTTCTGAGATGGGTGCAATGGCTGCACCTTCAGGTTTGACAGCCAGAGTTCAGATGAACCCCAAAGCACCTGAATACAAAACACTCCGATACTGTCCAGAAGAGAAGCGTCACGCTCCAGTTAAAATAGTTCAAGAGCAATAAGAGCCCTCCATGACACTTCAGCTGCTAATACCCAAACGTGAGTTCCTCTGACTTAGAGGGAAGGAAAAACAAGACCCTACAAATGCACGGTGAGCATTAAGAGCATGGAAGAGCAAAGTCAGCAGCACAGTTGAAAGTTTTCAATGTTCTGAATCCTCGAATCAAACTCAGTGAGTTCAGAGAGATTCAGATCTGCTGATTCCTTCTGCAAAAAGGAGACAGGATTTCCGAGCAGGGAATTCTTGTGCTCCAAAGAGCAGCACTAAGGAGACAAATCTGCACGCCAAGAGTCTACTTGTATGAATGCAAAATAATCCCACTTTATTTCCCCGTTAAGGAATAACAATGATGCGATGACAAGGTTTTAAGCTCCTTCTAACAAAGCAAAAGGCTTTGGAAACTAAAACCAGGAGACATTACTTACCTCGTCGCTGAAATTGCGGAAGGCAGCAACTCTCTCCTCTACACAATCTTGGCTAAGAGGTACAAGCTTCAGGCGTTCAATGATCTTCAAAAAGAAAAGCAGGAATCGGGGTGGGTGATCAACGTTTTATGTACCATATACTGATAAAGTATGTTAATTAAATGCTCCTAAATAGCATTCAAGTGAAACAATTTCATTGCTATTTATTGGGTTATGTCCTCACTTTGTTGAGAAGCAGGAATATTTTGTTCAGTGTCTACAAGATAACTCCAGAAAAATCTTCCTGATTATCAAGCAACGGGGAAGAAACACATTTTAAAATTCCTATAACGCTGCTGCACCTTCCAACTCATTAAATATATATTTTTTGGTTTAAGTGATGCTATTTGAGACACTCGGGGCTTTCAAGGGCATTAGGAAGGCTGTGCTTCAAACAGAACTCTCAAAACTTACATCAAAGGCCCTGTCAATGTGACCAGCATGATATTCATCAAAAAACGTGATTAAGTCTAGCAGAAGGTAGAACGTGGAGTCCACGGATTTCTTTGCACTTATCCCCTGAGCTTTGTACCTGAAAGAAATTGTTTTACAGTTTTATTGTAGAAAACGACAACCGTTTATAAACGTGCTTTTGCAATTCTTGGAAGCGGAGACATCAAGCACAAGGACAAAAGGCACCTAACAAAGGACAGCTTTAATTTTCCTCAACCAGGAGGCAGAATTTTCACAGGTTGGGGCTTTTTCAGAAAAGATTTGTATTCTCTTCTAGTCTTCCATTAAACGCTGCATTTGTTGCCTTTTCAATGTTTACACTTCCCATATTCACGGGGAAAACCGGCGCCAGGAAGCAGAGCCCTGCGAGGCAAGCGCTGGCGGCGCACGGTGAACACGCTGCTCTCCAGAGGACAGCTCTGCAGCACAACCGCCTGCTTCAGGCGAGAAGCTAAGTCCTAAAAATGGATTAGAGGCTTCCGCAGGCTCTCGCTAGCTACGCGTGCTAGGGGATGAGCTGGAGGGCTGGCTGCGCTCACTCCTAACAGCAGGTGGGCAGAAAGCAGCTCCTTCCTCAAGGTAACTGTGGTTAATCATAGAATGTGAGGGGTTGGAAGGGACCTCTGGAGATCAAGTCCAAGCCCCCTGCCAAGCAGGACCAGAGAATCTAGGGCAGGTCACACAGGAACGCATCCAGACGGGTCTTGAAAGTCTCCAGAGAAGAAGACTCCACAACCTCTCTGGGGAGCCCGTTCCAGTGCTCTGTCACCCTCACAGTCATGAAGTTCCTCCTCATGTTGAGGTGGAACTTCCTGTGCTCTAGCCTGCATCCATTGCCCCTTGTCCTATGGCAGGGCACAAGTGAAAAGAGGTTGCCCCTTTCTTCTTGACCCCCAGCCCTCATCTATTGATCCACATTCATTAGATCCCCTCTCAGGCTTCTCTTCTCCAGACTAACCAGCCCCAGGTCTCTCAACCTTTCCTCATCAGGCAGGTGTTCCAGTCCCCTCATCATCCTCGTAGCCTCCACTGGACTCTCTCCAGTAGATCTCTGTCCCTTTTGAACTGGGGAGCCCAGAACTGAACACAGTACTCCAGGTGAGGTCTCACCAGGGCAGAGCAGAGGGGGAGGAGGACCCCAGGAGACCATTGGCTTTCCTGTCCACAAGGGCACATTGCTGTCCCATGGAGAACTTGTTGTCCACCAGGACTCCAAGGTCCTTCTCCATGGTGCTGCTCTCTAGCAGATCACCTCCCAGTCCGTACTGGTGCATTTTGTTATTCTTCCCAGGTGCCTGGTGACCCCATGTGCTGGTGCAAGGAGACCAGACGGGCTCTTGCCCTGTCCTGTTGGGTGTCTGCCCTGTTCCCAATCCATCCCGGGAGCGCTGAGGAGGCAAGCTGCATCTCCTGTGCAGGGCACAGGAGGAAAATCCCTGTGTTTGGTTTAATCGGCAGGAAGCTAAGCTAACTGGAACTGTTCTGGCTCTGCAGGCATGAAGGATTGCGGCTGTAAAGCGGCGTTATTGAACAGGAATATTTAGTGCCCTCATACAGATCAAAGCGAGGAGCAAAACAAAGCCCTTTACGGCCTTAAGCTCAAGCCACGGGTTTAATTCTCCTTAATGTCCGCTAGCAAACGAGCCACTCGCTATGTCAACAGGGCACTGACTTGCCCCGAGTCTGCAGCCTGACTAAAGCAGGGAATGCTCCTGAAGGAGCCACTGGCAAGTGCCTTTTTCTTCAAAAGAAGAAAGGCAAAGGCGTCCGACTGAAATCAGCCCGTTTCTCTGGTTGTCTCCCCAGTTCCAAAGTGCCAGCAAGCTCGCTTGGTTTATTTTTATTCTCTCCCCACCAGAACGATGGAGAAAAAGCAGTAAGATGTTTCTCACAGGTACCCGCATTTTGCCATTATTCATGGCAGTTGCTGTGGCAAGAAGCACCAAAAGAAGATGATTTAAAAAAAAAAATAATCCCCAAGCTATTTTGCAATCCCAGCTTTTCAGAAGCAGGTTATTCCTCATTTCTAGCTGCTAATGAATCTCGAGCACTGATGGCTCTGAGATGCCTATCCTAATTAGCACACGACACTGCAGGTGACATCCCTTTTGGAACGGTTACATTAGCCATACCCACACCTCAGCTTCAACGTTCCCTTTATTGCTTTCATTATAAAGTTTTCAGACAGCTACTGAACTCGCCGCTTTGCTCTTACAACCCAGAATGACTGTTTTGCAGCTCTCTTTTAACACTACTTCAGACAAGTCAGTTTGGTGCAATGGTTCTACAACCCTTAGGATATTTTGCTTTAAAAATCATCTTAAACATACAATTACTTCCATTTATTGCTCCTTACTAGACTCTGCCTCCAGCTTGCAAGCCTGTGGCTCCCTTTTCCTGATTCACCTACGGAAAAAGCTTCTTGGCAAACGTGGCTGACCTGCCCCTGAAGATTACGTTTGTGGTTTCAGTGCTACAAGCCACCAGGAACAGGCCAGGGTGAACTCTGACCTCTTCTCTATCTAATACCCACTGACCAGACAGTTCCAGGCCAGGAATCCCCCAGTCCTACCCCCTCGTCTTACCTCTCAGCGATGGAATGAGCCATGTTCTTCAAGCGCTCTTTGTTCGACTGGGGAGTGCCCATCTGGGGAACCACAGGGCTGAGGAGCTTGTTCATCAGTTCTAGAACTTTGTCAGGGTTCTGTCGGTAGGAAAAGTTACACAAAAATAAAAGGGGTATAAAGGACTTAAGTGTTTTACACTCACTGGAAAAGCAGAAATGTCTCGGGCAGTGGTGCCCAGCGTGAGCTCAGAGATGTCTCCCTCCCATACTGAGTCAAGGTAGAATTAGCCATGAGCAACCTAACACTGCTGGCTCATGTGAAAAAGTATTTCCCCCTCATTTTCCTCTAAAACAGCGGCCATGGTTGGACACTTTTCTTTCAAACACATTTCAAAAGGAAACAAGAGCACTCACTACAAAGCCCAACTATTTTAGACTTCAATTCAACATCTGTGCCGGACACTCCAGGTAAGTCGACTTCACTAGCCAGAATAAAATCACGCTACAGGGCAATCTCTTCAAAAAATCACCTTGATCAAGAACCAGGATGTCTTAAATCAGAATGGGCTGGAGTGCAAACGATCTCGGTTTGCTCACGGAAAGCCCCCTCCATGCAGCCAGTGCTTTAACAGCAGCAGAAATAACCCGCTTGAATAAGGGCAATTCAATCTCCGAGATTAGATTTAACCTCCTAACGACAGGGAGAATGCTTGGGAAAAAAAAAATAGTGAGTCAGGTTCATACATTTAAGGCAGCCCGTAGAAGATATTTACCTTTGCAAGGTCATAGAGTTTTGCAGCTTCTTCAAACAATCCTTTATTTTCTGCTGCGGAAGCCACTTTATTAATAATGGGTTTTGTGTCACTTGTGAACTTGTCTATCACTCCAGGCTGAAGAGGTGCCATAAAAAACAAAAGGAGAGAAGAGAAATCAGAATGCTTCAAACCTCGTGAATCTTCTGTCAAGGCAATGAATATTTTACATGTTGGATTGTGATTAGGATGGCCTGTACATTTCCATGGGAACGTGCAAAAGGGACACAGTAAAAATAGAAAGAGCTCTTGTGAGAGAGACTTTTCCAGAACGGAGTCAGCACTGAGACATCTCCGGCTTCTAATTCATTCAAAATGACCCAGATAGCAGGTCAAAAACTGGAATTATTTTAATTGCTGATGACACATTACAGAGGAGAAGAAAACACAAAAGACTTCAGCATGTAACACGCCAGGGGCTCCAGGGATGCTGCCTGTGTATATTGGCATGACAGGTTGCAAGTGAAATCTTACACGGATAAATGAAAGGGTGACAAGAATTTTAAAAGAAACAATAAACACAAGTAGAATAGAAAAGAGGAAAGAGTGCCGGATGTCTGGGAAGGATTTCACTCTAGTTGAGAATGTAAAAATAAGGCTATACCATCTGGAATTCATTTTACAACTAAGATTGCTGGTTCCATACCAAAGAAACAAGAATACAGTTACATTTAAAAGGATTTGAGGAAAATCAAGAAAACCAGATTCACCATTCAAACCCATCTTACAAAGAACTGTACAATCAAAAACTATTTGCAAAGGTGACCGAGTTACCTTGCTCTCCTGTTTGCAGTCTCACTGCTTTTAAATTGACAGACCAAAAACATCTCAGAAAATCCCGTCAGAAAGAACTTTTAATTTTTTCCTCCTTTTTCTTTTTTAAATCTTAAAATTCAAACTATTCTGGAGTCTGCTTTACACAGGAAGCTGCCAAAGTTGCCACAGCAAACAGAAGAACAACGCGGATTACCTCAAATTTTCATAATTTGCATGTGCTCGCCTCTTTTCAGGTGAAACCTTAAGGCTTTGTTTGTCTTCTGAATGTGTAAGTTTACCTTTTACTTTTAGATTACTGCTTTTACAGCGGAAGTAAGATGAAAAAAAAGTAGAAGGATCCTGTAAAAGGATCCCACAGTTGGAGAAGTTGCATGTATTCAAATAATTAAACTATTAAAAAAGAAGAAAAGCAAGACAGCCTCATGACTGCTTTGGAAATCACACCTGGTTTGTACTATTTATGTCAAAGATAACCATGAATTGCCAACTTACCTTCCTGCTACCGTCGTTCTCCAGCTTTCCGAGAATCATATCGAACTATATCCACGCCGATGTGAAAGGGAGAAAAAAGGAAACAGCAGCAGAGAGATGAATTGCACGTATTTCACCACGTATTTACTAAGTACAACAACGCGGGCACGGATGAATGAAAAACAGCGACGGAGCTCAAAATTATTCGTATATACATAACAGGCAAAGAGACGTGATTTAAACATCTTCAACGTATGGTTGTTGCAAGATGTCCCGTCATCTAGGGCTGCACCAGGCAGGAAGAGTGAACGACTGTTTAAGACCGTCCTGTCTAATAAAGATGTCAATTAAGGAATTAATTTCAGTGTAAGTGAGGAAGGCAAACCACGGCTGAACATACCTCTCTGCTTTCAATCACCAGTTCACTAACGCAACGCAGGAACATATTCTCTCCTTGGCTGTCCTTGTCGTTCCTACAAAAAACAAGGGGAGAAGGAATATAGTCCCTTGTTTCTGAGGGCTTCCCAGAATAATTAAGTAGTGGCAACTAGGAGAAAAATCTAGAGACATTTATTAGCTCCTACCTGAGGAAGTAGAAGTACTGCAGAGCTTCCCTTGGATCCGTCGATTCGAACTTACGGGTGTAAAGCATCAAAAGGCGCACAAAATTCAGACGCCTGACGCCAGGAGGGTCACCAGCTTCATGGCTTACTGCAGTGTCAGAAACAACGCTGTCAGAAGAGCCAACGCCAGGAAACGTTGCTCTGATCCTTCACAAGCCAGAGCCACGATCCAGAGCTCTAATGCAACTAAAGCCATTAATTTTTAGGAGCTTGTTCGGATCAACGCTGCTTGTTTGATCGATTCCATAGACCTGCAGCGTCTACAAGGTACTCTAAGGGCTCAGGCCACGTTCCTTTATTGTAAAGTAAATACGTGGGACTCACATAGCTGGGCGCTCTGCCCGGAAGATTTCAGGAGCAGTTTTAACTCAAAGAGGACCAACGCGACATGAACAGCATGACATCGCAAGCGCTCTGTCCGGAAGAGGAAAGCAATTGCAGCTTCAAACTGGGCTGTCAAGAACAATACTTGGAAGTAGAGGAAAGGCTGCTGGTTCACTGCAAAGTGTGATTCACCTGGAAAGCAAAAAAAAAAAAAGAAGAAAACCACAACAAAACCACCACTATAGAGCGTAAGTGAAAATGGTTTTGCAATCGGAGATCACGGACAGGGGATGTTTCCTGTCACAGCGCGTTGCTGCTGTTTATTCAGTGCCAAGAGAAATAAACTGATACTCTAGACCAAACCAGACACTCCCCAGGACACAGCAGCAGCTTACCTGTAACTGCTTCACTGCAAATCTACCACAAAAGCCCACAACAAAGACGTGTTTAGGAAACGAAAGAGAATAAACAGTCGCTCAAAAAAGTTCCTTTCTTCTTTTCAGACGAGGAACCACCAACTCTGACAGACTGTGACAGATTCTCCAACGAGAATCTGAATCTAAATCTTTTGTGGCCTTGAGACTACCACTTTTTGACTTCTTTTAAACTGATTCCAAATGGTACAACTAATGTTAAACCACGGATTTTCCTACTCAGTGACACTGAAGGTAGCTTACTGTGGTTTCCCCCCAATCCCATTTTTATCTGGGTACGAGTGACACTACAAACTGGAAGGCTGTGGAAATGAAATGCTGTGGTTTGGATCGTGCAAGTGACCTAATTTGGCTTGACTGGAAGACGATTATGGGAGAAGGTACTCTCTCGGGTTGTGGATGTTCCCAAAACTTTCTGGAGTGGAAGGAACCGAGTTTGGTCCCCAGAAAATTACTTGAAACAGTAATTTAAGGGAAACAACGAACAGCGGATGTGCACAGAGAAAAGCCTTGGAGATACATGCCTATATTAGGTCACCATTGCTCTTCTGTCTGTATTCCAAACGCTCTAAGTTTTGCTAGAGGATCTTAGCATACTTAAGGGGAGAGAAAGCAATCCCTAACCCTGTACAGATAAAGTCCAAAGAGCAGTAGTGTTGTTCACAGATGAATATTCACCCTCTGGATTGCTGGCCACGCACAGGACTCACTCACCACGTCTGCCATTAGGCTGTCCATGGACACCCTGAAGATGCCTGTCAGTAGAGGAGAGCTACAGGGTTTTATACGGAGCCCAGGCTTTGTGTAGTAACAACTGGAAAGTGCCCTAAGCAGAAAAGCAGAGCCTCAAGTAACACATTGTGGTTTCTTACCATAGTCTTCCAGCAGCTGCTTCTGGAACTGGGATAATGTTAGTCGGTCTTGTGGAGAACTTGCGCTGTTGTCATCAAAACACACTTGGTTCAGCTAAAAAAACACATCCAAAAAAAAGAAGCATTAATATTTCAACTTCACCTCACACGAGGGAGGCACTCAGAAGATATTCGGTCCATCTGAAGCCCCTCCAAAGATTTGACCAGCTGACTAGAAACCACTTCTAGTCACCTCATCAGATCTATCCACTGCTGGGAAGCAAAGATCTCTAAAGCAGCAACACCAGAAATCCATGCAGATCTAACCCAGGGCTCCTTTTGTCTCTGTCCGTGCCAGCAAACTCAGATCCTGGGCCTCTGAAAACTCACTAAGCAGTAATTACAAGCAATTTCTTTTCTTTTCGCAGTCTTAACAAATACATTATTCTACTCCCTTTTTCTGATCAAGGAGAGAAAAGGTTCCTGAGCAGTATCTATCGTGCCCCCACCAAAACTGGAAGGATTTTGGACTACAGAAACATTGACAGTGTCTTCTTCTGCTAGCTGACTCCAACATTTCAGCCAAAATCAATCCAGAAAGGACAATTTGAAGGATCCTCACAGTAGCAAGCTAACACTACTTGTAAAAACAGCTGACAAAGCGAAGAACAGACACTTCCAAAGACAAGTGTCCCCAGATGAACACCTGATAGCGCAGAGGGTACAAGAGCAGCCCTGGGACTCGGGTTCCCAACCCTTCTCTATCTGCAAGGTCAAGCCACACGCGCTGCACTGATGCAAAACACCAGACCTAGAAGCAGGGAGGTTTGCAGAGCCAGCCCAGAAACACAACACCATTTAGAGCTGTTCTAAAATTAAAAAAAAGCCAGCAAAACAACAACAACCACCACCACAACCCCAACACCACGCTTACTTTTAGCCAAAGGTAATCCTCTGTTTTATCAGCAACCTCACTCTGGTTATCTGTAATGTCACAACGGCCAATAATGCAGTAAACGGCCCTTTTGTACGGGTCAGTATTATTCCTCAGAGCTCGTCTGTAATGAAGACGCAGTTTATTCTCTGTGGCAGGAGACAGTCTAGGAAACAAAAAGAAAAGATGGAAGGAAAAGACATGAAACCCATCTGGTTGAGGAAACCTGGATACAAACCAACGTCAACAGGTTGATTTCGTTGATACAATTCAATATAAACATATTTATAGCGAAGGTGTCAGGACAGCAAACACTGACCAATAGTTCTTGCACTTTATCTACACCTGCAGCTAAAAATTAAAATGTATAGGTGAAGTTCTGGAGGATCATCTTCAAACACCCAGTGCAGGAAAAAAATAATTTGAGATGACAAGTCTCTTTAGAGGTGCATTAGTACTGTGGTAGATGAGCTATTTTTGTCCGTCTCTTGCTATTTCAGCAAAAGAGAGCTCACAAAGTCTTGGGAGCTCTTTGGGTTAGTGACGAACAAGCGAGCAGGTCGTTATACCATGAAGTCTCTTAGCAGAGACACTTCCACCTTCATCATTAAATACTGTCATCGTGTTATTTGTCACTACTTCTTGTGTCTCCTTGTAGAGAATTTTACAGAACTGAATCAATACAAGTGTTCTCCTAGACTAAGACATTGTCAAATCCGCAGGCAAAGCACCTTTTCGTAGCTGTAATAAAACCAAAATAAATCTATTAGACTGTATCTCGCTGAAGTGTTTGTCACCAAAACAATGACAGCGCCTTCACTAAGGTTTCTGGAACGATCTTATGATGATGAGCATTCGTAGACACTCGCTCCAACCAGGTTAATTTATATCAGAGTTACACAGCATACAGTGCTCAGTGGATGGCACTTTGATTTGTTTTACCTCTCAGTTTGTCTTTTTTTTTTCCTTAAAAAATGCAAACCGGTATGCTCTTGCTCATGCTTTCATAGCCAAGGAGCCCCGATACACAACATATTGCAGGATGAGGGCTTCCCACATACGAATGAAATTACTGTAGGCTGAGGAGAGATATCACAGGTTCACATCCTGGCACCCACCTCGGCCCCCCAGTTTCCCCAGTGGCAGGCAGTCCCTTTGCCCCGCGAGGAGCTGGGCTATGATGCAAGAGTGGGCTGTGTGCTTGCTTGAAATCCATTGCAAGTGGAAAGATAAACAAGATAACCTAAAACGGCGCAGCAGAGTTCAGAGCACACCTCAGGATGCGCGTCCGCGGCCACCAAGCAGTTGTTGGCCGGTGGCCTCTGTCAAGCGATGGACCGCAAAAACGGGCAGAGGAGAACAAGCACAAGAGAGATGCGAGTGAACACCCCTGAAGGCCTCTAACAACCACTACTCGCTTTTATTGTGTGGCTTTCTTATGAAAACAGGTGCAGCAGAAAGCGTTCCCCAAAGGAAATTCAACTGCAATAAGCAACGGGGGAAATAAAAAGCCGTCGGATCCGTGACAGCGGAGCACGGCTGATCTATCGCCTGCAGTGTCCTACCTGAGGATCCGACGGTAAAACAGCAAAGCTACGCTGCTGTATGACTTCTGAAATGTAAATTTGTGCTTATTTTCAAACAGCTCTTTCTCTGTGGAGATTTCTAGACCTCAAAGCCATGAATTACAACATGCCAACTTCTTACATGGAAGTTAAATAGACAATATCAATGCCAGGCAGCCATCACTACCCGAAGAGACCTGAGCTGCTTCTGTTTCTACCAAACCACTGATGATTTCACTACTCCACAGCAGTTCCCACCCCTCGCAAAGCTCTTTCCCGGTCCCCACTTACCTCTTCTCTTTACTGTGCATGTACTCCTGGAACCAGGTTTTAAACTCTCCCAGCTGGTGCTGTGCCCGTTTCACCACGTGCATGGCCGCAGTCAAGTCTCCACAGCGCATGCAGTAGTAGATCAGCGCCCAGACAGGATGGCCTTCCACCTCACCATCCTGAAAAGAAAGGAAAAAATCAGATTTTTTTTCTTAAAAAGCAGCATATTTGAATTACTTTTCTTATCACTTGCCTCAGCCATTATTTCTGCCTTTATACCCACACACGGCTAGACTCAGTGATGTGGTTTCCAATGCTATAATTTATTATTATTATTTATTACTATTTCATTTAACTATTAACTTGAATGTTTCAACCCAGCCTGCCTGTTTACCTGGTGATTTTGCAGACTCACAGCTACGTGCTTTCTACTACTACTACTACTACAATCAGGATTTTATTCAGATCCCTACATAAAAGGCTCAGGTTATAATTCAGATTAATTCCTTACCTATTTAGTTATCAACAACTGGCATCACCATCTTACCCTAAGTGTAAAAAAAGAAATAGCAAACTAGGGAGATTAAGTTACTGCTTTTTTTGAAACACCATAACTTACTTTAATACTTGCTTATCGATCTCTAAAGAAGACCACCAGAAGAGACCAGAATTTCTAGCATTTAAGCTCCAAGTACTGAGCAGCAGCGTGCTTCAGGACTAGCTCTGAACTCAGAGTGATTTTGTCCACTTTCTTCCATTTCCCTAACGAAAAATCCTAGACAAAGAGTGAGAGCCTGCTGCTCTAGGAGCAGTTTAAACAACAGAAAAACCACTGGAGGCTGCACTGGTTTCCCGGCTATGCTGGAGCAGATTTGTGTTATTATTTGAAGCTCAGTCGCCGGAAGCGATGGATATACCTGAAGCCCAGGGACGGGCGCGGGGAGCTTGATGTTCAAGAAGCTGCGGACGAGTTGGTAGGTCCCTGGGACTCCACCCAGCTGAGCCTGGTGCAAGTTTCCAAAAACCGTCACAAAGGTGTAATTTTTGTAACTGAAAAACAAACCAAACCAACCAGACATGACCGGATTGAAACACACTCGCTACCACGACACCCACTGCCTCTCAGCTCCAACAGAATTCGCAATTGAAAGCAAATTACCTTGATGTTCAAACATTATCGTTACAACAAAATGAGGCAAGAAAAAAACTTCTGCGGATTCAGGAAGATCCTGGTATTTGGCGGTCTCAAGAGACACCACGTTTGGAGTCTGTGCTGCGCTGCTCCACGATCGACTCTCCGTTATGAGGTTCCTCTCATTAGGTTCTCCTAGCGCTAAGTTAAACTCAATTACGTTACTGGCAAAAAGCCTTTCCATCCTAATGCGTTAACTCTCAACCCTGTCGCAAAAGAACAGTTAAACATCACAGATGCGTTTGTCTTTCTTCCCTGCCCTACGGAAAAATACAAGCCTTAGGGCCACGGACTTACCAGAAGGAAATCGCAGCAGAAAAGGGAATTTAGAGAAAAACGAGCTCTAAGAACACCTTCTAAAATAACCCACCGACACCTTTAATCCAGACTGCTCAATTTAACAAATATTCACGTTTAGAAGCAGGACTCTTAAAAGTCTGTATGTTGAAGGAATCATAGACTGGTTTGGGTGGGATGGGACCTTCAAGATCATCTAGTTCTAAACCCCCCGCCATGGCAGGGACACCTTCCACTAGACCAGGTTGCTCAAGGCCTCATCCTACCTGGCTTGAACATATCTGGTATTGGGGCATCTACAATTTCCCTGGGCAACCTGTGCCAGGGTCTCACCACCCTCAGAGTGAAGAATTTCTTCCTAATTTCTAATCTCAATCTCCTCTCTTCCAGTTTAAAACTATTACCCGTCATTCTATCACTACATTCCCTGATAATCCCTCCCCAGCTGTCCTGTAGGCCCACTGGTACTGGAAGGTCTATATAAGCAGAAGTAATAAATGACACGGTGGTTTTCTCTGCAGCACATGACAGACTTGTGTACCACCAGGCTATAGAACAAGTATCGGTGTATCCATAATTGACATTATGACTGAGTTCCAGCTAAACATAGTAAGAAACTTCCTTGGTGTGACGGTGTCCGAGCCTGGTCCAGGCTACCCAGAGAGGTTGTGGAGTCTCCTTCTCTGGAGAGATTCTAAATCTGCCTGGACACGATCCTGGGCCCCCTGCTCTGGGTGACCCTCCTTTACCAGGAGGGCTGGACGAGGTGATCTCCAGAGGTCCCTTCCCACCGTGCTGGGATTCTGAGTTAAGCACACGCTCCTCAGGGCTTCAGATCATAGTTGCTCCAAAGCAACTAAAGCAAGACGGGCTGTGAGTGGCACTACGTCTCCTCCTTGGACGTGTGAGGGGCTGGTGATGCATGGAAATGCCCCAGTATTAGCTAATTTCTGCTAGGAAAGAAAAGCTACAGATCAAGACAAAAAAAAGCCCCAAACAAACAAGCCTGAAGGGCCCCGTTTCCACAGCTGGGGAGGGCTGGTGGGGAACTGTCTGTAACTAATTCCTAATTTCCACTAGCAGCTAATGGCGCTCTGAAAATTTAGCAAGCTGAGTATTTGGCAAGTCGGGTTACGAGTCCCTGGCTCATCGCACGGCGCTGAGACCGAGGAACTGGAAACAGAGGCTCCTTGGGACGTGCCGGTTCATCGGTGCACGCTGCCACCCCCCTGGGTGACAAGGCGGGGGCCAACGAGGTTGTGGTGGCCAACTGCCAGGGGCCGAGAAGAGGCTGTGCCAGGCGGCGAAACCGCCTCTTCCCCGCGTGTGGTGCTGGAGCACAGCGCTTTCCCCGCTCAGACGGCAGAGCTGCATGGGTAACAAGTGCCCGTGCGCTACGCTGCAGCTACTGTCTGCCTTCCGCTGCTGAACGAGCCTGCTGGCATCACGTCTGCGGCTGCCAGGTGAGAGACACCGCGACAACCACGTGTGCGGTGAATAGGTGACACGGCCATGGGGGGTCAGCTGCGGGCTGCCCCAGAGCCTGCCATTCTCCAGACCTTTTCTTGCTCAGGGAGCTCAGGCCCCTGTGATACTTTCCAGCACAGTCGGAAAATCATTGCTAGATGTCTGAGCTTCAGCCTCCTCAAACTCTGCAAGAGCCTTTCAGCGTAGAAAGGGCACGATCAGAACCGGAGTCATCGCACCAGGTTTGTCCCCGGCGCTGTCCTCACTTCCTCCCAGCGCTAGCTCCTGACAGTGATCAGCAGTCAGAAAGGGAGCAGAGAAAAGGGGCATTTTTGTCGCAGAGGGGAAATGGATCTCTTTCCACGAGTGAAAAATCTTCACATAAATATTCTGCATCTGTCACAGCAATAAGGGCAACGCAGAGGAAAGAATAAAAGGTCTTTGCGCCTTCTAAACAACCTCCCCATGGATTCAAGGCCTTTTTAACAAGAACAGTTTTAAACTACAACGGTTTTATACACAAGTGGCTCCTCTAAGCCCTGCAGAACAGAGAAGACAGGCAGCAGATGCTTCTGGAAGCAGCAAGAAGTAGCTGACTTGTTAAAGCCTTTGTGTGCGTTACACAGTCACGCTGCCTTATTACGGGGGAACTCTACTGAATGAGCCGTGCTACCCAGAGCATCCCCCTTACCTTTGTTCCAGGTAGTGCAGAGCCTGCCTCACAAACTCCATACGCACTTCCATGTTGGTCCGGACTTTCAAGGCATCGCTAGCAGGAACCAAGGTGACATCGGTCATTTGTTTCACCATGGCCCACATCTCAGAGATGTTCTAGAAACAAGGCGTTCCACGCAACAGCGATCAGTACAGAGATGAACAAGCAACAGGGAGTTTTGATGCTTAAGAAAAGCATGAAGCCACAAGAGTGATGTCTCTTTAGATTCACTGCTGGATGCAGTCTTGAAGATAATGGGCTTTTGTCCTACAGAATTCAAATTTCCCAGGCTTCTCTGCATAATTCTCGGGCAAGAAGGTAGCTATAAATATTATACTCATAGATAACACCCAGGATTGACAGTGATTTCCAAAACTAGGCTAGGTACTTGGTGCTCAAACTCCTTCCCCGTTTCCAGCATGTACATCCCACTCAATAAATACAACATCAGCTTTCCACATCAGCAACTGCTCTAGCCGCCAGTGGAAATCTGTGCAAGCAGCTGTGATGAGAAGTATCTGAAGGACACTGCTCCCTTGCACAAAGACTCAGGTCTGAAAAAACACGTTGAAAGCCATCTAGGTCTGCTCATGTGCAAGGATGAGATCGTATCAGTATCTCCAGGACCAGAGCCCCCCTGCTCAAACCGCAACACGCTGCGCGGTAACAGCGCTGTGAGCTCCAGCAAGGGCAGGCGCTCGACCTCGGTGCCTCAAAGCAGCAAGAACATCAAACTCTCTGTGTTGTGCCCAGCAAAACGAGCAGAGCTGTTCAAAGCAGAGCTGCACACCTCTAATTGAGCTCTGAGGCATTTTCTCCTCAGCTTCTGAACAGCTTTTTGCTCTCCCCATCTGCAAAGTTTGTTGGTGACGTGACTCTCCTGCGATAGTCTCCTGCGTGTGTTTCTCAAAGGTGGCAAGGTTCGTATATTTAGCTTTTTGGGGATGAATCAAGGTAAAGCAACTAAAGCAGTGGAAAAAATAAAAAAAAAAAAGCAGGCAGATGATTGGTTTAAAGTCAATCAAATTGCTACAGGAGCCTGCCTCAGCTCTAGCAGGGTCTCATTGAAGACCCTTCACCTACAGCTAAACACACGCAAGGGATATTAGGAGACTACGTTTTGAAAACCAAACACAACAGAGCCCATTTCAAATGAAAAGCAATTCTTCTTTCCCCAACAGCTCATCACTCATGACAGGCCACTGCAGCGAAACCAGGTGCTTTTCTTCCTCACTGCGTTAAGAAGTTTTCACCGCGACCAAGTTCATCACAGGTGGGCCCTCCTGTACCAAAGAAGATTCCAGTACTGGCTCTGTGCTTTTTGTGGAGCCACGCATTTTTTTGAGGCGTTATCAGTATTTTTCTACCAATGTCAGCAAGCTGTTAATCACAGCCAAAACCAGATTAAATATATTTCCTTATGTTAACTCCCTGGCAATACCTTATCATCCAGTTCTGCAACAGCAGCACAAAGGTCCACCAGGTTAGGCTGCAGATGTCCGTTCACTATCTTCTCGTTATAAATATAAATCTGAAACACAGTGGAAGTAAGCAAGTTTAATGCACGTTACTCCCCCCTCCTCAGCCACAGCAGCAAAATCTAAACCAGGCTTCAAGAACAGAGCGTCCCCAGCAAGTCCCTTCTGCTTCCCTCCCACCTCAGCTGCTTCCAACCCAACACAAGAGGAACAGGCGTTAGCACCAGCCGGGCTTCCACCACACACCAAAGCCTGCCCGAAGGCGGGTGGAGATCCAGCTCTTCAGGGGTTCTCCATAGCAAAGCACGGTGCTGAATGCTCCGTTTGAGGAACTGCAGCTAATTGCTGGAGGACACCGATTGAGAAGAGAGCTGACGACTGGATGGCTGTGATATTCCCCTGCATGGCAGCCCCCTGCCTGCTGACATCAAAGAAACTGAATTTCCCCGGGTTTTGGCAGCGTTCAGGGAGAGGAGAACAGAAACCTGGCCCTTCAAAATCTGCCCTTAAATATATATACACACATTTTGATTTAAATCTTCGTCTTAAGGACAGCTCAGCTTCTCCAGAGGCTTTGCTGGGAGCACACGGCGACTGCACCAAGTGCTTTGGTGGCAGAAGCCTGGCCACAAATGCCACGTTTCCACAGCACATCGCGAGCAGCCTACACGTAGCCCAGGAACCTGATGAGAGCCCAGAAACCTGACAGGGAAGACATAGTGACTCTGCAGCTACCCCTGGAACTCGGACTGCTACGGAGGTTCACAAAACATCAAAGAATAGGGTCGATAGCCTCAAAATACGGACATAATTCTGCTATACGCAAGACCCCAAATGCAGGTGTATTATAGCAGATATCAAACAAATTCAAGGCACTATCAACAACCACTAAATCAAACACAAAAGCACAACCATGGACCTTATTTTGTGATTCGTTTCTTCCCAGTTACTGAACACAGACAGAGAAAAGCAGCTGTAGGAGCTGCTCCCTGGCTCAGCAAAGACGGAGCCAACGCACACAATAACAGTAATTGTGTGCAAATTAGGCAAGGCTTTGTCTACGCCGCTTCGTATATTCCATTTTGGAAAAAATCAAGTCCCTCTCTTTCATTTTGTTTCCAGCAGTGCTGGTAAACAGATCATCTCAAATAACAAAAGTAACAAATTAGTTATGTAAAGGTTTATCAGTTTTCCCTGAACGTTTTCAGAGGGAGTCTGATGCTACCAGACATATTAATTCGCAGCTGATGCACTAAAGCTTCTCATAAGCGATGCCATTAAAATGGGATAGAATTTGACAAACATCAGGATTAAGACTTCAGCGTGTTTTTTCCTACATGCACACATCGAAAAAACGATTAAGATTTGAGTGTGGTTTTTCCTACACGCACACATCAGAAAAATGATCTTCCACAAGCGAGAGGAAAGGGAATAATAAAGTCTTCCTTTATGTACAATTACATATTAAAAAACTCTAAACCACTTTTTTTTTTTAAAGTTTAAAGGACTTTCTGTTTACTATATGAGCATAAGCGACTTCTATAGTCATATATCACGTTCAGGATCTTCTGATAAAACCCCTAAGCAGACAGGTGAGTACCGCTCTAAAAAGTCAGGCTAAATTTCTCTATTTTCCAGCTGCATTTTAACTCCAGGTGGATATCTCCATCTTTTACCTACCGTACCTTCTTACCCACCACGCTCAGGGATCTTTATTTTCCCCACCTCTTTCTCTGTTAAAAAACCCCACCCATGTTGAGCCCTGTTTTCTCCCTTCCACTCACCTGACGGGCATACGCCATCTCCACGCTGTCCAGGGAGCTGCGACCTGGAGGCCCCACCTCGCCAGCGTAGCTGGGCTGCGTGAGGAGAAACACGTCAGAGGGTAACAGGTATAAAACCTCCGCGGTGCATTTTACCAATATATCTACTCCTAAAGAGCAGCAGCAAAACCACGTTCCTGGCAGGGAACGGGGTTTTGAACTATCTACAGGGTAAAATGCCTCGTCTCACTGCGATACCCCATTATCTTCCCAATATAGCTTAAACTTGCACAAGTGACAGAAATCCTCCTTACTCGGTGCACAACCAACCATTAGCTCTCTAGAATTAGGACATCACTGTCTCTCGCTAGCATCTTGTAATTTAAATTCCTTCCTTATGTTTCCTGAAAGGCTGCTTATTGTCACGGCAGTGTCTTGCTGTAAAGCATCTGGTCTGAACGCCCGTCACAGCCAGGACCCAGAATTCAGTGGCCCACCTCAAATGGAGCCAGGCTAGCAAATCTGATGCTCCGGTTTCGTCCCAGTACCACGACACAGACCTAAAATGGGACTGCAGCATTCAATCATCCGTTGAGAAGTGCCCTGCTGCAGGAGGAAAAAGACAATATCCCAAACTAAAGAAAACCAAACCAAAACCCACCATCCTTTACCCACAGAGACAATGTCGGGATGGAGACGTCTTCAGTGAAGAGCAGGGTGGGACAGAAAACCTGTACTCCTTTATAAAACTCAAAATACAACATGCTGTAACAGCCCAGGGCCACAGGCAGCTACTCTAGCAAGCATTCACTAAAAAATCAGCGCTATGTTTGTCAGTGTAGCCACCACTGAACACAGATGTTCATCGCTCTGGAGGAAAGAATACTCCCAGTTAAACATGAAACGCTTTCTGCTGTTTCCAGCTTCCTAAAAATGTGATTCTGCATTGCAGCAGCAGGACTGCAAGGTTTGGGTTTGAAAAATAAAGTGCAATCATTTTAAAGACAGATCCCTTTGAGATAAGCAGTCCTTTAATATCAGCTGCCTCATAAGCGGTGCTACAGCCACGATGCTCTGAAGATAAAAGCAAGACAAGCTCAATACAGAGGCATAATATTTATTATGAAGTCAATTGACATAGTTGGGGCAAGCCAGGCAGAACAGACGAGCTTTCAGAAAAGCAAGCCTGTTTTCAGGTCTGAAACTGAAGCAAGAGCCTTTGAATTTCAGACTTTGAACCCAAAAAGCTCATTTGGCTCTCCCAGGTGTAGCTGGTCTGATAACAAGATGTCAGCTCTCTGCACAAACCCCGCTCGCTTCAGGTGTCTGGCTTAGGTACAGGTATGAGGATTGAAGACGGCTGTTTACTCCCACCAGGAGAGAGGATGCAAAGCACATCAGCTAAGTCCTGAAAGGAGCCGAGCACACCCTGAGAAGGGGCAGTGCCGGGCCTTGGTTTGTCACTGTGTAATTCAAGTTCCTCGATATTCCCCCTCGACTGGAATCAGTAACTTCTTCCGAGAAAGCGCAAGGGCAGCTGCAGAGTTTTAAAATTAACCTTTTTCCCATCAGAGCCGGTTACAGCTAACTGCACATCTCCACGAGCTGCTGCACCGCACCTCAGCGATACCCTCACACAGCTTTACTTTGTCTGACACCAGTCACCCGGCAGGTCAGCGCTTTGTGGGGCTGGGATCACCTCGAGTACTGCTCCAGGACACGCTCTAGCCTTTCCTGGAAGAGTTCAGCCAAATGTGACCAACTTGCTGCCTGTACAAACAACGTCAAGCCCAAATGCAATGGAAAAAAAAAACAACATTTCAGGATCAATGTTCCTGCCCCGGCCTGGCTTGCCTGGATTTCAGGAAGAGATCCAAGGACTGGGTGGCTTTTCTCCATCTGGTGTCATCACTCAGCTCCTTGTTTCACACGAGGACGAAATGCTGGCAGGGTCTTCAAAAGAATCTCGCTTTTTGGGAACTGTATCCCAAGTTTGAAACGGAATAATACGAACACGTGAACTTCCAGACACGTGACTGAGCAGTTCATGCACTGAACAGTCTCCCAGTCGTTCCCAAAAGCTTCTGATTTCAATTCTCTGTCAGTTTAACCCAAGTTATTTTCTATTGTGTAGGACCTCCCCTGTAAGAGCTTTGGGATATTTGCGTTACTGCTTCCTGTGTTGCACACAACAGTTGATCACAGAATAAAAAACACTGTTTTCTTTGTCCCTGATCTAGCGAAATATAAATGAATGAAGGTATCAAAGATGACCCTGGACGATCCTTTCATAATTGCTGAAATGAGTTTATCCCTGTGTTAATTTCTCAGTAATACTGCTATTTAAGTTCTGTCGAATGCCGTTATAAAGTCAGCAGATGAACTTAGACATCAGGCTGTATAAGAACGCCTTAGAAAAACCCCCCCAAAGAAACCCCACTTTCTTTTTGCAGCTGAACTTACACCAAAAATACTCTCTGCAGTCACTCTTAGTGGATACTGATATTCAGAAGCATTTGCATTTTCCTTTCAGCGCCAAATCATCTGACACAAATTCCTTTAAACCCACCTAAAAACCGACAAAATTCTTTGTTCTAAAGAACAAAGAAGCTGTTAAAGCAGGTTTCCTGGGAAACAGACACGATGGCAGAAATAGCGCTTTGCAGCCTTCCCCTGCGCCGTGCCAGCTAGATTGCAGAGTTATTTAAAGTAACGCTAAATTATGGAGGCTGTCATTAATTACTGATGAGGTTTCATCTTCTACAACAAGTGAAGAAGGGTACACCGTGACTTAGTGTCACTTTTCAACCACTGCCCCAACACCAGAAACATGAGATTCCCATCAGCAAGCTCCAGTCCTTGTTCCTTTTTCTCCTGCTGCTGCTTTGCAGCACCAAAGAGCATCCACGTGGCTGCCACTCGGTGTGTGAGTGATGGGTTAAAACCCACAGGTAAGGATCTGAATTCAGCAGTGCACACTTGAAACGAAGAAATAACTGCTCTGGGGTTTGGGCTTCCCTTCCCTTCCCGATTTTAATTTCACCCTAGCCATTATGCTTTGAGGATCTCTTATTAACAATCTGTCAAAGTGAGAACTGCCACATCGAAATTCAATTCTTTAAACGCCCGCTATCGACTTGACACTTCAGCCAAGAAAAAAATGCAGACAAATTCCAGAATTTGTCTTGCTTTTCTTACGCTTTTCTTTCCGAAGCCAAGAGCCAGGGAAGCGAGCTTCTCTCCTATTTTTTCCATCTCATACTTGCATTCTGGCTCCATCTTTGAATTATTAAACCTCAAAAAAGAAAAAAAGCACTAGCTCACTGAACTCTCTCCTGGCTGTGCTGAAAGGAAATTTGCAAAGGAAAGCTGAAGCGGTGAGTCAGTGCAGGGAAGGCCGTTTCCACTCCTCGCCCTGAGCTGCAGAGTTGTGCAGGCAGATCTCCTGTGGCTGCTGGAAGAGGATCCCCTCCGAGCTACGGGGGGGGGGATGTGGGGAAGGAGGCGGAGAGCTTTTAGTGGCAAGTCCGAATTTTCAAGTGAGGAAAAGATTATGAAAGAGCAGCTGGGTGTGGATGAGAGAATCGTGTTTCAGGGCAGGTTCTTCAGCTTAACTGGAGCAGCAAAAGGAAAGCCAGAGAAGTAGGTAAGGCACAAAGGACTGCAGAAGCGCGAGCGCACACAGACGTGCACCCTCCTGTATCTCTAGTCTGAGGTCGTTTAAACGCCTTGTGCTGCTTCCATCAACCACATTTGCTTCTCCTTGCCCTGAATTTAGGTCTTTCCAAAACGTTCATCAGCACTGTTAATATTTATTCTGAATATTACCCATCTGTGAAAGCTGCAGCCATACTGCACTGCCGCCACGTTTTCACCTCTTAAATTCACGCAGCCTAACGACACTGCTTTTCAAAAGGAGCCCTCCTTCGCTGGTACCCAGCCTCACTCGCACACCAAGCCTCGTGCATATCAAGATGCATTATTCATCACCCTCATCTGCATATGCACATTCCTCAGCAGAAGTCTGGGCAGACATTTTGTCAGCACTCCAAATGGCTTGGCCAGTCGATGCGGCGAATAACGAGGCAGGAGACTGAGCTGGAGAGACACCACCAAAACACGCTGCGGTGCGGCGGCGGAGCGGAAAGCATCTTGCAGTCCTTGGGATTTAAGGGATAGGAAGATGTGATAACAGAGGGATGGAACAGAAACCGAGAGCGATCGGGTCTCTGCCGCTGGGGGAGCGGGTTGCTTGACAGCAGGAGCGGAAGAGCTTGGGGCAGGGGTGGGAGAAAGAAAAACTGGGAATAAAAAGACAAAAGAAACCCCTTGGCACCTAGTGGGACAAGACTCGGAACTAACACCCCAGGAGCAGAGCTGTTTGATAGCTTCAAAACAGAACTCGGCCTTTCCTCCCTTTTCGCCCAAGAAGCACCGTTTTATTAGCTCTGCTTTTCCCTTTTGGGAAGAAGGCCAGGCTGGAGGACAAGGGGGAGCAGAAAACCCTCATGGCGAGTCCTGCGCTCGCTTCTTTGAATCATGAGCTTTGCCTGTTAATTGGTCTTATTTCCATGAATAATGTGTTGGTATTTCACTCTGCCCAAATGAGCTTGCCCAAAGCTTGAGAATTGGCTCGCAGGCAGACCGGCCCCCTGCTGCGTTTGGATCTGTGCCTTTTCAGTTGATTCTCCATCCCCAGAGGATATCAATTAAACCTCTACTATATTCTACAGGCTGTGTCTGTTTGTGTCACACACACAAAAAACTTATTTGACTGGAACAAGGCTTTAGAAGAACAACCTGCTGTGGGGAGGTTAGATAACAGGCTTTTAACACAGTAGATGCACTTCAAACCTCTCAGACCTTTGACTTCTTGAGGCTAAGACTAGAATATATCAAGGATTTTAAATGCTCTTGAAATGACATAGCGATACTCCGAGCGCTTTGAAACGGAGAGTGGAGTATTACCGAGTGATAGTGTATATTGAGTCATTCATGAAAAACAGTAGAAGTAGGTTTTTTTCCCCCCCTCTCCTCCCTCCCACCGATCTGATGCTTGGCATCTCAAGTGCCTTGCACTGGGAGTAGTGTCCGTTTGACACCAACCATCAGAAATGGGGTTGTACCTCTTCCGAGTAGGCGATGAGATTGCTTCTCCTCGCAGGTAATATCTGTGCTTTGAAAGGAAAATGCCACCCCAGTAACTTGCACACAGATCAGGGATGTTAGAAGCTATCAGAATAGCTGCCAAGCCTTCAGGCTCACATCCTAAAATAAGAGGATAGCTGTCTCTAGTTTAAAATGACTGTCCCTAGTTTAAAATGACTCCAGCCTGCATTATTCAGCATTTCTAATATTGGAAAGCTGGACAACCTTCTGAGAAGTCCCTGTAAAGTATCAGTAAAATACTTTCTGGGGAAGAAAGCCTCTATAAAAAGATGTATGCTAACTGGGATTAACCTATATTTAAAAGAACAGTGATCGGAAAGGGACATTTCATTAACAACTTTAATTATTTCCAAATCCCTATACAGGTCATACCCCATTAACACCAAGGGCTTATTTTATTTTAATGTACTCTGCAGCTCTAAGTCATTCCAATGAACAAGAACTTTTAATTTTTTCTTCTTTTAAAGGGGGGGGTGAGGAACACGGCTATAAAAAAACCGGGGCCCATTTTCTGGCTCAAAAGCAGAGCAACTTGCATTCCCCTCACCGCCTCCAGCCTCTCCTCTCAAGGTTACAGTTTTCCTGGAGCGTTGTGCAAGGGCTGTGATGTAACTTTGTGCTCCAGGGATCTCAGCTGATGCATCCAGCTCACAGGGGTGGAGTTCCCACAGCTCTGCGGGAAACTGGGCTTTACTCATGTAACTGAAGCATTTTCTTTAAGAGAATGAACTGTAAAGTTTGTAGCGGAAGCTAAGGAACGTTTCAAGCTGCTAGTCAACATCTTCTCATGTTAAACATGGGGCAGTCTTGCCCAAAGGATTGGGTCGCTACTGGATTAACCTGGAACTGCTGAACACCAGAGGTCTTAGCAGCACCAAATTTTCATCTGTGTTGCATGAGACAGCAAGATAAAGAGGAAAGTGTACTTTTTTTTGTTTAATATTCTTTGGTTTTGGCAAGAAACCCCAGAGCCTTCATAAGGCTCCTTAAGAAAAGCCCTAAATCCCCGCTAGCGCACAGCAAGAAGGGAAGAAGACCCTCATGCAAGCACAAGCTGCACTTGAGAAACTGCCTGGTCTCATCAGCGTTGCAAAGGTTTCCTGAAGGTGAAGTTCAGCCCAACGTGTTTTCGGTCCCCTGAGTGTTAGTGTGACTAAGTTTCCAGCTTGCACACATGTTACTTCAAACAGCTTCTGCACCAGGAGCTCCACTGCCTGTGCCCATCAGTCAATAAAAACAATCATAAAGGTTTGATATTTTGCTAAACGATGCATTCTGCTAGTCCCAGCCATTCTGGAATTAAACACCAATTTGATCTTTCTCATTTTCACACAGCTGTAGCTCCAACAGTGCTGGAGTGCCAGCTGCGTACATGCCGTGCGCGACTATACGGGGTTTAGGAAGACAGAGTTACCTCATTTTCCTGGGTGAAATCAAGAGCATCTTCCCCTGATGCAAGTAGAGTATGAAGAATCCTTTGTTTGACCTGTTCCCATTCAACCAGCATTGATTCTCGGTGATACTCCTCAGCCATAGCAAACGTCTGTTGGTGAAGAAGAACAAGAGGTCAGGAATGTAGAGAAACACCAGAGAGCCTGGCTCTGCTAATAGACCAGCTCAAAAATGCAATGGAAAATTGAAACGAGATAAATCAACCAGGTCAGCCCTCAAGAGCTAACGATGAGTTAGTTTAACAGGCTTCAGGTACGGGGGGATTCAGAAAGTAGGTGTGTGTGAAATTAAGGAAACTCTCACCTAACCCCAGCTGGGAAAAGAGAGAATCTGTGTCTCTTCCCTGGCACTGCACCACACACAGAACTTAGCAGGCTGGAGAGCGATGGGCTCGCTGCTTTAATTTCGCAACACACACACGATATCCAGGTCATCGCTGATCCGTGCGGTTTGTGGAGAGTAACTTCTCTAATGGCAACCGGCCTCTCGCTGCCCTGGAGGCTCCGAAGGTTTGATTTGGTGCATTCGTAACAGAGATGCATCCTTATTGCCTGTATTTCGTTTTCAGGTCTTTATAGCAGTATCTTTTTCTTTTAAATGGGAGATCGGATACAAGTATGAAGGAAAATTAACCAGTGCCAAAGCATCAGAAAGCCTCTCTCATCAGAAATGGAACTCAGGAAAGCAGGCAGGGACATCATATCCCAAGAAAAACAGCCTTTTACCTTTAAAATGACTGATGTGCTACATTGCCTTCAGCTCCCGTTGGAGAACTCAGGGAAGGAAACAGCTTTTCCCTCATTACTCCTTCATTACTCCTTATTTTAGCAACAGCATTAGGATAGAGAAGATGCTTCACTATCTTGTTGTTGGGGCGATGCTAAGTAGCAGCCTCAAGTATAAAGGGACGGGAAATAAGACTATTTCCTCTAATTCTAAATAAAAAATAAGCTATCTTGGATGTCCCACTTCTTTCCCTCTCCCACAGCTTTGTGCTGCAGCGTACGGAACTACATGTCTTGGTTGGCTGAATAAATTTCTCATCTCATCACAGCCCGCTGTTCAGATATTGTCAATTAAGGGGCACAACATTCCCTGGTATAAATGAATCGATAAGAGGCAGTGACATTTGGCAAACATTTAATTGTGGTGCATGTGTGCAACTAGAGCGTAGGATTGGTGCATCTTTGGTTTATTCTATAAATTTGCTTTATGCTTTGCAAGTAGAATATAGGTCTTACCCTTACCTTCGTTGTAGTCATTCCAACAAGGGTTTTAAATACGCTTCGGTAATTACAGTGTAATTATATGTTATTTAATTAATTCAATAATGCTTAAAGTACTGTTTCTTATCATTTGAAAGAAACACAGGCTCGGTTCTAAACCTGATGCCACCGTGGAGGGAAGCAATTGTTCCCACAAGCACTGGGAAGCACGCAATGACATTTCCAAAGAGCAGTTTCAAGACAAACAGCAGCTCAATGGTGGAAATCACTGCCCCAGAACATGACAGTTATAAGAGACCCAGAAATAGGATCAGATGATTTTCACACCAGAAAATCTTTGACCCAACCGCCTGCTTGGAGGTGAAGAGGCAGGAGGTGAATGGGGCAAGGCGAACGCTGGCTTTTTTTTCGTACAGATTAAGTATGGGTCCCTTTAAAGGGAAGAAAACTGGACTCAGGAAACCCTGCACAGGCCTGAACGTGGCCGTAGGTACTTCAACAACTCCTGTCACCTGCAGAAACAGCCATGATAAATACGCTGAGTGTCAGCACTGCACGGGAATTCAGTGCATGAGGCATTTCTCAGAATCCAAAAGGAAATAAACCCCTTGTCCTTGGCATTATCACCTCCAGAAGAGGCAGCATCCCTGCGGAGAGGGTTGGAGTGAGCGTGTTGAGCCTTATGAACAACTTCTGTTCAAATAGATTTAACACCGTGAGCCTCCTGACCCTGCAGAATACGGCAGCTGAAATAGAACTGACAAGTATTTCTTCTGGAAATTCTAAGCAAGTATTTCCTAATGTCTAATTCTTTCTATATTCTCTATACAGTTCTCAAATTCCACTAGTTTATTAAATACCTCATTAATTCCTTCGGGATAGCTTCCCTTCTTTTTAAAGGAAAAAAAAAATGGTACTTGCTCCCAACTCACCCTCTTCCTGGACTCTTCGATGGCCGACAGCAACGCATTATCTTTCTCATTCTTCAGGAATCCCTGCAGAAAAGGAGAAACAGAGCTTCAGTCCAAAATTCAGCCTTGCACTACCATCAGATACATATTGTAGTACTCAGAGCTCTCTCCCCAGCCCACTCCTGAGAAGTGCAAAGGTCGCTTTCCTTCACCAGAGGTACAGTAAGATGCCCATACAGAGCAAGGTGAAAATGAAAATGCATTAATCTCCTGTTTTAATATGCATTAAATCCTAGTGAAATGTCCTGCTTCTATTCTCTTTTATCTCTGCGGCCCAGCGACTGCTTCCCCTTGCTCTCCATTTGAGGGAGCCTGGATGAAAGCTGCTGGGAGTGATAAGCCAAGATAAGATTGTTGGACTCGAGTATGTTAAAATAAATAAATAAATATTTTGACTTGGCAGCTTCAGGCAAGAGCGGAGCTCTTGGAGGCCTGATAGGAACTGTGAAAAACAGCCTTAAAAATAGTCAGTCGAGGGAAGATGGAAATAACTAAAGAGTTGGAAAGCACACAAGAGAAAGTTTATTGCACTGCCTCTCCGTGCATACAGCTGGAGTGGGCAAAATACAATACACAGAAAATGGGATTTTTAATATTTCAGTAAATCTCAGAGGTCAGGTGCATGTGAACAGAGCAATTCGCATGAGCTGTTAGGTCCTTATCCCCAAGGTTACTTTTGTGCCCCATGCTAGGAAACATGGGATAGCTGAATTTGAAACAAATAGCTGTGGGGTAAACTGCAGCGACACAGCCAGACAACACACAGGAAATGTTTATTACACCTTAACTTCAATGCCTTTTGCGTTTCCACTGTTAGATCACCAATTAAGCAAACCCAGGTTGATGTGTACTCCCAGACTTCAGCTTAATCATTATTCAAATCACAACAAAGGAGAAGCAGCCTTTGTCTCCCCTGAAGTAATCAACCATAGCATTAGCAACTCCATTAAGTGTAATATCTTAAGGGTCCACAGCTCTAAAATTAAGAGCTGCTGACAAACCCAGGGAGTGGGAATTCAGGGTACTGGGCTTTGTGCTCTTCCAAGGAGGATACACAATTGCAGCAGCATCTGACCAAATCTGTCAGGAATTGGGAGGGCTTCACACCCTCCGGTCCGCACATCTTCCTGCAAATAAATGGTTCCAGCCCCCACAACCTGACAACGCTGGAATGGATCCATACAACCCAGGCAGAGCTCGGCATCTCCGGAGGTGCACAGATCCTGCAGCAGGACAGACACTTGCTGTCAGAGGGGTTTGGACCTTCAGGAAAGTATATTTATGGTGGGTCTCCAAAACAATCCTACAGCAGCAGGTATCACAGATTGCTACCTAGCTGTGGGAGGCAAGGAGGCTCTGAAATCTCCCCCGACTGGAAAAATCTGGGAGGAAACTGCCGCATAGGTGTGCTGGCTGCCTTCCCGCTGCCAGCACCACCGTGTGCAGTGAAGGGCATTGCAGCCACTCCTCCTGCAATATGTAGAACGAGCGTTTGAGGTATGGGACAGCCTGTGAGCTCCTTCAGCTGGAAACGGGAACGCGACCCCTTTCCGTGCACCAGACAGAGCCAACTGCCATCCTCCGAGACAGACGTGCGACACGGTGCCCCCAGAAACAGCCCGAATTACAGGCAGAGGAGAGCGGCCACTTCTGCGCAGCCTATTCCTCACTTCATCGCCCGCCACGTCCCGCTGTATTTTTAGACAAAGCCTGCAGAGAAAGCGCAGGTACAGCCTGGAAGAGGGAAGCTAAATCCAGATCCTTGCCCGTGTCTGGGGACCAACTATTACTGCAGCCGTCACCAAGGCCAGGGCTGCCGCAGTCACCCAACCAGGCCAAGACCCAGTCTTGGCTCCACGCAGGAGACGCGGGGAGGGATGGAGATGTGGCTTTGTCCGTATCTGCACGGGTGAAAGGACCTTGGGAGGGCAACGAGTTCTTTGTTATTTCCCCATCTCCAACCTAAACTGGAGAAAAATAACTTGAAATTAGAACAAGCAGCATTTCTCGACCTTCAAAGCACACCCCAACTCAGGAGAGGACACAGCCCCGTTGCTGATGGTAGGGATCTGATGCTGCAGAGAGCACCGTGCGTTTGCCGTATCCTAACAACGCCGCTGATTTCACAGGCAAGGAAAGCCCACTGTCTCCAAGACGCAGACATACAGCTATCTGGATGTGATGGGAGATGCTGAACACGCTGAGGCAGGTGCTGCAGCTAGCAGAGGTCCTGGATGCCCTGGCTCCCTACTTCTTTGTGAGCACTGGGCTCTTGGAAGCCCGGAGAGATACAAGTCCTACCTTAGAGCCCTCAAGCTTCACCTCTCCATTTGGAGGGCTGTGTGCCCTGAGCTGAGCAGGTACCTACCTAGAAAGGTCCACAGCCATGCTGGTAATCAGCAGAGAAATTGAAGATGTGCTTGAACTTCCCTTGAAGTCAGTAAATCCAGGCTGAGTATCTTTCTTAATGAAACCTCCCAGCTCCCAGAGAGTTCACGAGGTCCGTTTAAGGGATTACATTACACCGAATGCCAATTAGGGGATGATAATTGTCTTTCTCAAACTACTCCTTTACTAAATGAAAATCCTCACGCATTCCAAATAATATCTGTAATGCCTCACTGAGGAGAGGTACGTTTTAAAGAGGTTGCCCTATGCCTTGCGCTAAACATTATGACTGTAGCATGACAATTGCTGCTTCAGTTAATTACAGGCTAATTGTTAAGCCTCAGAAGAGGGAGTTTCAGTAGCTGATGCTGGGCCTCCTGCTACCGCTCACGAGATTGCTTCTACTTAGTTAAGCCAAACAAGAGCTTGTGGGGTTGTCGCTCTAGGCCTTGGTGGCCAGAATTTCATGTTAAGGAAGTGAGGAGTGTCCAGCTGCTCTAACAGTGTTTATTCCTGATTTATTACGTTGCCACCTAGTGGTGCATGATGCTTTGGTCCCCGGACATCGGGATTGCACGGATGTCTAGAAATGCACACAAATGTCCACCTGCTAGAAGAAAAAACAGAGCTATCTAGACCAAGGATGGGCAGAAAGACGGAGAGATGTGCTGACTTTTGTCTGTGGTGCCTGGCAACAGAACACAGGGCAATGGGCACAAACTGGAACCCGGGAGGTTTCATCTGAATCTGGAGATCCTGGGCCCCCTGCTCTGGGTGACCTTGCTGGAGTAGGGGGGTTGGATGAGATGATCTCCAAAGGTCCCCTCCAACCCCCATCATGCTGAGATTCTGTGATTTAGGTTAGAGAATTCTGGTCCTCAGAAATCCCAGGCCACGCAACAGCTTTAAGGGTTCATGTTATCTCTTAAGTCTGGGCCTTGAAGAGCACTGGTTGCATTCACCGAGTTACATCTGCCCTAAAAGCTTTCTGCAGTCCCAGAGGCAAGGTTTGACTTTGCCACGAACGCCTGCAGACTGTGACAAGGATACGGAGGTACCGGCGTTCGGCACGCACGAGGAGTACACGACCCGTATCGCAGGAGCTGCCCTCTCATGGGAAATGCTACTGATTGTGCAACCAGCAACGAGACATCGCTTCAGATTCGGTACCCAAAGAGGAGCAGGAGAACAGAGAGTTGTTAGGAGACAAAGGGCTACTTCACAGCAGCAGATGGCAAAGACAGGAAGAGCTAATACGAGCATCACTCAAATCTCAGAGGTGAAACCCTCACCTTGCAGCTCTTTGTGCACAAGCTCTGCCTTCGCAGGGGTGCATCCCAATGCAGCCTGGATTTTGCTGGAAAATGAAAAATTTATCTCATTTCCCCGAGGCAGGTTTCCACAGAAAGCTCCCGGAGCCCTAATGTCATATCCTGCTGTCCTGCTTTAGTGAGCGGCATTTCATTTTCCTCTGTTACTGCGGGACTCCTACACAGTCTTCCTGCGTCTAGTTTGAAAGGGAGGCAGCACAACTCTTCTCCATCACAGGTTCTCTGCAACACTCGCTGCCAAATGTTTCCTACACTCGATTTCTACAGTGTCGGATGAGATGGCGTTTGCAGAATAGGGACACAGCCACTCTCCCACCCTCAGGTTCCCATTTTTCAGCTAGTCCCACTTAACTCTTGCACATTTACTGGCTCTCATCATCTCTCCCCAGCATATTCCAATTCCTCTTGGACCTCTCACCCCTTGGATTCCAGTCTGATCCCACATCCTCACCTCTCTGCTGGAATCCAGCCCCCCGTGCCTTGCTCAAGGATGGTTTGTAGAAGCGGCCCCACCAGCGGAGGGGCAGGACCCTTGGAGGCTGTTTCCCTGTTCTCACCGAGCTCCTTCCTCCACTGTCACTTCTCATCTCAGGCAACCGCTGCCTGATGTAGGCTTGATGTGACACGAAGCGGCACCTGCCTCGCTCCAGCCTGAATCCCAGCAAGAAAGCATTCCAGTAACTAACTCATTATCGGTACGAAAGGGCACGCACGCACTGATGGGCTCTTTTTGACAGGAGATTGAAAGTCTCTTCCATTTACCGCAGTAAACGAGGTTAGTAAACTCTCTCCTGGCTGATAGAAGTCTCTTAATTACTTCCATCAGCCAGGCCATACTTTTAATACTTGATCTTAGTATTCAAGCTGTCGAGAGAAGGCAAATGTTGCCAAATAATATACGGGGGTCTTGGACATTGACAGCAGTGCTTACTTCTGCACTGGCAGGGGAAGAGAGAGGAAAATGAAATGAACAATCTGGGGCCGTTTCAAGGCTCTTTGATTAAAATATTTCCAAATGCTGGCTTTTCAGTGGATCCAGTGAGTCCCAGAAAGGACCAGGAGGGATGAGGATTGTACGGTTAAAAATCCCTCTTTAGCAATGGTTTGGAAACTGCAGCTCCAGGTGAAGCACCAGATTTTTATTATCTCTACTAGCAATTTTAAGAAACAGTTTGCTAACTACAATCCTACTGCAAATGTGCACGTGTCTGAGCACGCTCCCAGCTACACCCTGCCACAGCTCTCCTGGGCGTGCTCTCCCTGGAAGCAGAAAAGGAAGCAGAACTACACATAAGCCACTTCCACAATAACAGCTCATCCTATACACTGGGTGTCCGTGCCCATGGCAGTGGGTTAGAACTAGATGATCTTTAAGATCCCTTCCAACCCAAACCAGTCTATACTATTGTGCTTGTTTTAATCCAAATTATTTATGCTGACACAAGCATCAATGCTGGCTGGCTTTAACCAGGGCGATGGAGCCATAAGCAGTGGTGCAGCCAGTTCATGGAGCCCTGAGGATGGGTATGCATCGGTGTAGCACGGGCAATATTGTTCTCTCTTCAGGTCCTTCTGCGTTCATCACACAAGCATCTCTTGGAAGCTTCTGTAGGTCTCCTAAGATTTGTATTGCAGAGAGCATCAGCTTTTGCTAAAAATGCGCAGATAAGTGGCTTTACTATGTACCTTGGCCTCTGCAGGCAGTTGCCCAAAGATCAGCCACCAAATGCAATGAGCTAAAAGCTTGTGGGAGCTCTCTCCTCAGAGGACTTGGGATGGCAACATTGCCACGGGGCCAAAGCAGATGGAGGGTCCAAATGCAGACAATCCTCAGGGAGGAAAAGGACCCAAGGAAAGGTGATTTACCAGTTGAGATCACTTCAAAGCTGCAGGAGAGACCAGCAATGAATCGTGGTACACTAGGTGCAAAGGTCCACTGAAAAGGAAGGTCTGGCAAGGCTCATCCCGCTTCTGCACCCGGTGCTCAAGTCAAGAAGTCAGAAAAATGAAATTTTCCTAGCCTAAGACAGCTGAGCTTGTCGAACCAGCAAGTGCATTTCTTACCACCATACTTAGAACGGGAAGTTCTGCAACACTTTTCTAAAAGCAATTCACTGTCGACTAAACAAGAGAAAAAGCAGGGAAAAACCCCAAGAGGCCACAGTTTGCTAAGACTCCAGAGCCAGTTGTTGCATCAGTTACTGGGCTTGGACTAGGTGACCTTCAGAAGTCCCTTCTAACCCAAACCATACGATCAGAGACTTTCAAAGTAACAGCCATGTTGAGGCTTATGAGGGAAACCCCCCCAGACAACAAAACTGTGCTAACCCAGCCGAACACCAGGCTTGGGGAAGAGCTGCTGCTCCGCTACTTGCCTTCGCAGGGTCCTCAAGCCACCGTGGCTGTGCTTCCCACTTGTAGCCAATACTCACGTTCAGTTGGTTTGAAAACCAAGGTAGGAGAGCTCTTCCCCACCCTGCAAGCAGACAGCATTTCAGTGGCGGCAAGTCATTCAAACACACAAACCCTGGCCTAATCTCTGCTCCACTGCACAAGGAATGATTTTAAAGATTATTTTGCTCATCCAGTTCTGCAGAGCTGCGATATCATCTCCTTTTGCGATGGAAGAGCAGCAACACGGACCTTGCTGATGGCACCAAGAGCCGATGTCCACCATGCCAGAGGCTGCGTGGGCTGGCCATGCGCCCAGCTCCCCAGGCACGCTCAGCGGGCAGCAGCACCCGCTGCAGAGCCCAGAACAGGCACCAGCATTTGCCTACAAGCCTTCTTCGACAGGCTGTGTGTGCTGCAGGAGATGCACAGCGGCAACCTTCTCCAGAGATGTGTTCCAGGGCAGGAGCAGGGCTTCCCAGCCCCACCGTTGGCATGCCATGGATGGAATGCTCTGTTTGGGATACGGCTTTAATCTGTGTTGCAGAGCGAACCATAGGCAAATATTTACAAAGCGCTCTCTGCCGCAGGTTAGTGATGGCAACGCAAGAAATTAGCACATGGTTTGGGATTATTTTACTGTTTTAAACCGTTTGGCCTGTAAAACTTGTGCAGTTTTCACAGCAATCTTCAGAGTGTATCCAGGACCATGGGACTGTGCTGTGTTGGATAAATATCGTTATTCCTTCTAGCCACGCTAGGGACAACTCAAACTGCCGAAAGAAGCGCTCCTCAGGAAACGGCAGACCAGCTCCGAACAGGAGCCGGGGCAGATGGTGCACACTCTTTGACTCTTGCTGGGACCGCTCGGGTTTGGCAAGTGAAGATTGGAAATGTGCTTCCTTAGACGTACAGGCTTTGAGGGAAGAAATGCAAAAACCTCTTAGCTCCTGCTTCAGCCAGGAGACCAGCTCTGAAGAACGGAAGGCTGATCTCAAGCCATCAGTGAATATCAAGCCACCTCCCAGCTCGGAGAGGCACCATCATGGCCCACACCCAACCGCAGTCCTCCAAAGCGCGTCTGCAGCGTGCGGCCGTCAAGGAGAGCGCAAGGTGTTTGCAGGGAATAGACACCACATTCACCATGAGATACAGAGGGAGCACAGCTTTGTCACGCTGGAACCATCTAGAAAAGTACCACTGCCCACATTTCCTGCTGGAATATCGTGCCAGGCCCCCAAACTGAGCTCTCTGCTACGTGGCGCTGCCTGTTCCACATAGAACCCAAGGTCATCGCCGCTGGCACAAAACGTGACTCTGCTCAATTTTAGTTTCTTGTGATTCAAGAGAGGATGCTCAGCGAATTTGGGCTTTTGTGCACCATGAGATCTCAAAATTTCCCTTAAAATTGGTACTTACAAGTGGCTTAACTCCTCATGTAATGCGGAAATTCACTGCAGTGCTCCCATGAATTTTAAGATCTTATAAAAAATATAGAAATTTGCAAGATTCAAACCCAAGCACAATGATTAGATTGAGTAAAGTAGGACACTCAAATCTAAGAAACACCAAAATATATCAACCATCGCAGTATGTGTAATTTATGTATTATTTGTACACTGTAGCTAATTATTAAAATATTAGTAATTATCCATACTATTTGTTCTGTCTTTCTCCTTCAGAGGGAAACCAAAATAACTTCAATTACACAGATTAGTCGCTCATTTTCAGGCTCTAAAAATCTTTGCCACGTCACGTCGGGCTGCAGAGCTCATGGGAACGCTGTTAGAAGTGGGTTTAGTGGGTTTTTTTTCCCCAAAGTCCCCAACACTTTAATGGCATAAAACTAAGATCATACCTTTTTTATTCTAGAATTTTACAGTGAAGTTGCCCAGAATGAGGTTCTCTGCAGAATTATCAGCCTCCACTGCACAGATCATTTTTGACAGCAATTGTTAATGCAACAAAAACCATGTAAGTAACTGTGCTACCTTCTCTAGTGATCCTCTCTTCCTGGTTTTTTCCTCCCTACAATGCAACTGGGAGCTGTTCAACAAGAATCCCAGGTCCTACCAAGCTACAAAGCACCAAGGAAATCTGTGCACTAACAAAACAGAAAGTCTTGACCTGCTTAGAGGTCATGCAAAGAAGAGAAGGAAGAAAAACAGTGACAAAAATATATCTGAACTCGAGAAAGGAGGAGGACAGAGTCTTGCCAGCCAAGCATAGCAGTAGGAAACATTACTCAAGAGCCACCAGAAGGAGCTTGTTCAGTCAGCTAACATTGGTACCTCACACCCAGAAGCATCTCAGACAGCATTCCTGTTTGTCGTAATAAAGATAAAGAACCCAAAACACCACAAAGGCAATTAAATGCAACGTCACCTCTCTTGGAACACAGCTTCTTGAGCGAAGGAAGCTCTCCGCACAGATCAGGCCAGCAGGACCTAGGGCAAGCCCATCTCTTTGGCACTGGTGTTTCACCACCGGCACAGAGCGAACGAACCACACCATCTGAAATGTGAGCTCGTTTGTCAAGTTTCCAAACAGACAGCTATCTGGTTTTCCTCAGGATTTTTAAAGGCAGAGGGATGACCTTGGTGTTGGGCTTTGCTCAGCGCCATGATGCGCGGCTACAGTCTCTCCCCCGTGTCCTTGTCTTAGCATCCCAACAAAAAACCACAACCCCACAAAAACCAAACACGCATCGAGATTCACAATCAAAGCAATACTCAAAGCTTTGGCTCTTTTTTTCGAGTTTAAATAAATGAAGAGGTCATTCCAATGGGTTTGAGGTCCACAACGCAACCTTGTATTACAAATATTTACAGCACGCAAACAAAGATCATTTCGGATCATCCACTGGAACGAGCTACTCCATCTCCCTCTCTGGCATCACGCTTTTTAAGGGACTACCGAGAAAAACTACAGATGTAAATGATTTTTTAAAATCTTCATTTCCTAGTCATAGTCAAGCCTGTAATGTAATACCTCCTGCTGAAAACATCCTCGCATCAGGCAGGACGCTCTCAAATCAAGCCATCGAAACTGATTTCACTGATGACGCCATTTTCTTCTTGCTTTCGCTGCCATTTTAGCATCGTGGTTACTCCACATTTCCCTCGCGAAGTAGCTGCGCGTTCTTCCCCCTCTAAGAGGGAGCTGAGCTCAAATAACACGGGGACAAATAAAAACCTGCGCGATGAATTCCTGCCCGTGTCACGTCCTTGCGTGGCAGGGACAAGGGACACGGTTGCTGTTGCAGACCACACCTCAATTTACCGTACCGAGAGCTGCCGAAGAGTCTCCTGAGATGGTGTAAGCTGAGAAACCAGCCACTAGAAATGTCAGTGCCACACAAAAAATTGATAAAGCGGAGGAAAGAGGAGTGTCCAGCCCTGCTGCGGGAGGACAGGCTTCTCCACCCCAGAAAATACTAGCTAAGGAGGGAGTAGTTTGGAAAGGAAAAGGCAGAAAGGAGGCATACAGAGGAGCTTGCAGTGTCTGTCGCTGGGCTAATTGTCCATTAGCATCAACATACAGGCAGATAGAATAACCCACTTAACCTGGCAGCAGAAATTCCTTTCTCAGGATCACATCTGAAAGCCAAACTGCCATCCCTAAGTCGACAAAGTATTTCCCAGCCTGAAACAGCACGTTCCTGATGGAACACCAGCAAGAAGGGCAGATCGTTAAACAAACCTGCTAGTCACGAACACCCAGTCTCCTCGAGCCCACTTCTGCAAATCTTGGTGCAGCCCTTGGCTCCCCCACCCCTCATCCTCCTGCCTGCGAGCACGTAACCTTGCTGTCTGCGAGAAGCAGGGATGTTCTCAGGCTTTTTTGGAAAGCAAAACCAGCACTGGTATTTGCACATGCCTCCCTCCCTTTCAGATGCATAAAAACAGTGAAATGCCCTCAAGTTGGTCTGAAACGGTATGTAAAAAAGCAATAAGTGAAAGAAATGGGTTCTCTTTACCTCCTCGGGATGCAAGTAGCGAGCCTGGCAGCGCCGTGCCCAACATTCTCTCTGTTCTGGGGCTGACTTGAGCAGAAGGATTTTGGCTGCCACGGCCCCATCCCGCAGCTGAAAGCCCGTGTACCGCCTTCCTGACTGTTCCTCGGGAGCACTAGTTCTCTTTCTGCTTCAGTAAAAAAAAAAACAAAAACAAGCCCAGCAAAACTCCCGCAGCCTCCGTGTGCGTTTCAGACACGGAGCGATGCACGCAGCAAACGCTCGAAGGGACAACGCCTGGTTCAGAGACATCAAAATCCTGTCAGGGCTGTGAACGCGAGAGCCAAGTTGAAGGAGGATGCGAATCCCAGCCCCCGGCAGAGGTGGTTTCCTCAGAGCTGCACCTCAACGGGCTTTCCCGGCACTTTTCTACCGCCATTTGAAGCCTCCCAGAAAAACCCACATAGGGAATGAAAACCTGCCCAAAAGTTAAATCTACTTTATTTCACTGCTAGTGGCTGGCTAATGTTACAAAGAAAGAGCCAAGATTACATGCATTGCAGTGTAAAGGGTTGTGGTTTTTTTTTTCCCCCCATACAGACTAAAACCTCAAGAAAATGAGCAAATTTGAAGTTCAGTCCTCTTAAATAACATGAGATGATTTGGCAGAATCACCCACCTGAGTTAGAAAAATAAGCCCCAATTAGCCAGCCCATTATTCCTAAATAACTGTAAATAAATCAGAGCTACTTTGTTCACCTAGTAGGTGTTTTTAAAATGGCATCGCATCCCTTGGAATAAATATAAATATTTTACTGGCAGTGAAAGCAAGCAATCTGGAGTTCATACATGTCATGAGATCTTTAAATCCTCAATTTAAGCACGCCGTGGTCTTTAGAAATGGTGTTTCCTTATTACATTACTGATACATTTCACAAAGTTAATTATTTAAATTACCTATGAATTATTAATTACAGATCATTAAAATAAAACCAGCAGTCAGGAAGATGCCCGTTATACGGTTTACACTGAAAAACATTAAGACATTACAAAGCAGGTAGAAAGACATGTATGAAAATTCTCTGCTGCAACGGATGATACACGATAATAAACACTTTATCCTTTCTCAGCTTATTTCTCCGATCGTGGAATAAACCTGAGGTTTAAACTTTCCAGACTTGGGGCATGAGACCAGTGTGCTGAGGATACACCGGAGACAAAAGGTTTCCATTTTCCTCCTCGGGCTGTACTCCACCCTTGCGAAGGAACTCTCGAGCAGCGCGTGCCTTTATCTGCGCGTAGCATTAAAACGGCAGAGAAGCTTTCGGACTTTAATGTAAATGAAATGCCAAGCCCAGATGCTGCCAACAGATACCACGGCAAACCCTGCTCTAAGAGACCTACGGCTAATTATTAATTATGGTGAACCAGTCATTTTTTTTTTTTCCTTCCATACATTAATTTATGGAGCTTACTTGAACTCTAGTCTCCCACCCACTTCAGACAAAGGAAGATAATTTGCCACACGGTACCAACGGCGAGGAGAGCTGAGCTGTCTCCCATGCAGGGTCAGCGGAGATGCCTCCTCCATCTTTTCACACATGCAAACCACACATTTCATTGTCTTTTACTCCGTTTCTTGCCGAGCTTCTTTTGTGGCAAGGCCCCCCCTCCCCTTTGCTTAGCACAGGTATAATCTTGTGTAAAAGAGGCAACTTTTTGGCCATGCTGTTCCCGTGTCTCCCCTTCTGAGCGTGGCTCAGTTGACAATAGGAAGAGGGCAGAAGATGGCACACAGGCACCTTAGTATAGAGGGACGGAGCCCAGAAGGAGGCAAGTCATTCTCTGCTGCAAGAGCCCAGGCACCCACACATCTCATTAACCTGCTCTTCTCCATATAGAGAAATAGAATTGAAAAGGAAGGAGGAAAAAGCAACCCACCCTGTACTTCTGCCCCCAAACCAAAGGCAGGCAGAGCTTCCAGCTCACATGCAGCCTCCGAGTCCCTAGACCCGAGAGGATTAAATCAGCTGCCACCCACCCAGCTAGTCACGGCCACCACGTTTATATAAATGTTAATTCCCCCACTGCTTTCTTTTACGATGATTTTACTGGCTTAACCCTTTTCCCGTTCACTTGAGAGGTGGGGTCTAGGCTGCAAACTCCAGTTGACTAAGCAAATATACTTCATTTCATTTAAGAAAGTAACAAAAAAAGCAAATCCCCGAGTGCCTTAGTTTACTTTGGGAAAAGTAAGAAATATTCTCTTATTTTCATTTTCATCCCATATTCCAAATCCTTACTTCAAAATAAAGGAAGTTTAATGTGTCTTCTAAATAAATCATAAGTGCCTCTACAGGAGCAGAGGAAACAGAGTGGACTGATCTCTTTGCACCCCAATGAAAACTAAGGAAAAAAAAAAATCATATGATCAAGTAACACCTTTATTTTTATTTTTTTTTGGTTCTTTAAAATACTTCCGTAGACATTTCCTAGCCTAGGGAAGAGAAACCAGGAATAAGGCATTCGGAAAGTTATGCTCCCGTTTTTCTGCTGCAATGAAAAGCAAAGTCAGCAATGTCAAGAGGGTCTTTGAAAAGGCAAGACGGCAGAGGCGAAGCAGGCGCCGGGCTGCCCCACCCAACAGCTGCTCTAGCAAAGCATCCCAAGGTAAAGGCACAGACCGGCAGGTTCCTTTTCTGGGAGCAAAGGAGAATTTCTCCCCAACTACCCACCTGTTCTCTTTCATTACTCACCCACAAATTTCAACACCCTGCAGTCATAGCACAAAGAACAACCGCCACAGTAGACACCTGAAGGAAAAACTCTCTCTTATCAAAGCAAGCTTTTCACCTTCATTTGAGATATTTTTAAATATATATACACATTCCTACCTGTAGATCTCAGCACTGAGGAGTTACAAACCTGTGAACGCTGGCTGTGAGTGCCACGCTTCAGCTGCCTGGTACCTAGGCTTACACAGCTCTGCCTCTCTCTATTAACACTCAAGTTTTCTCAGCTTTAAAAAAACAAACAATAAAAATAAAAATAAAAAAATCAAACCTGCAAGTCCTGAAATGGCTGAGACAGTCAAGAGTCCAGCAAGACAATAAGAAAGCAGCTGCTTTCCACGGCTCAACACCACTGCCTGGAAAGCATCTATAGATATCTATTTTTTTTTTTCCAGTGGTGCTTTATTCAAATTCTAGGGAAAGCAGCAGTCTGAAACCAGTAACTGATGGGAGTAACAGTTTATAGGTTACAGAAGGATATTTTATTGTTAACGGACTGTACCAAGTAAGAATTAGGAGGGGGTGAGGCGGGAGGCAGGCAAGAGGAGAGAGATGCTACTATTTTTTTTCCCTGAGCCACTGCAATTACTCTGATGTGAATTTTTGATGACTTCCGACATATTGCATGGTTAATAATCGTTTCAGCTGTCATGTTTGGTTAATGTGGAAAATGCATTTGCTGCATTGTGATGCAGCACTCCAGCCACAGATTGTAACACCAGTTGTGAAGCTATTCCCTGAACTGAGCTGCATGAATTTGCACATACCATGAGGCTGAAATAAATGGTAGTTTGATTCTTATACAGCCACAGAAAGCTTCTGCCATTTTAGCTGTGGAAACAACTTGTGCCGGCAGATAATTTTACTGCATATTAATTGGTGTTGACGTTCTTGAAAGGAGAGCTTTGATTCTCTATTGTTTTGCTGGGGTTGGTTATTTATGTAGCAGGAAGAAGACACTATTTACATTAAACATGGCTCTTTTTTGTAGCTTTGAGCAGGTTGATTGTAAGCATATAGACGTCAATGAAACCGTCAGCGCTACAGAAACGCAGCCCTGGTATTCATACAGCCTTAGCTTAACTACTTCTTCCTCCGTATGATACTTACAAACGTGGTTTTTTAATATATATAAATGTATTTATATATAGCAATGTTTTACAAATTATTGCACAGGAGGGCTGCAAATATGCTGCTTACAAACAAAGAGGATTTTCTTTGTAAAGTACCACTTCTTCACCTTAAACATCAAGCAAGAAAAAAAAAGTATCAGGTCACATAAAATATTAGCGTGTGCCTTTCATTGTCCCCGACAGAAAAAACAATGCTGCAAGCAATCGTGCAATTACACGAGGGGATGTAAAACAGCAGAGATGAAGCCACGCTAAGAGCCAGTCACCCGATGATTAAAGTCAGGCCAGTATATTCCAGCAGTCAGGTGATGGTGCCATCATTACAGTGCAGAAAAGCCAGAGAAAAATCGAGAAACGGACCACCCCCATCTTAAAGAAAAAAAAAAAAAGAAGATTACAAGCACCAAGGAAATAAGGAATGCATTTGCCAATAGGCAAAAGCGTACAAGGGTGAAGCAGCATTTCCCGAACGCGAGCGTGCCGCTATCGAGCGGTCGCTTCCACAGGTCCCGTGTGTGTTTAACCCCCAGCTCCCGTCCCTCGGCAAACTGTCAGCGACACCCCCAAATTCCAAGGTGTTTCTTTGTCAATCCCGGAGCGACAGCCCTGCTGCAATAGCCCCGCATTTCGCAATTCGATAATTCTGCTTCCCAAATGCCCAGCTTATATTTGCCAATACACATGTACAAAGAAAATCCAGGCTCGGGATGTCTACGTTGAATTTAATGAAGAACAGAGAGCTACCAGGGAAGCGTTTTGCTGCGCGTTAGCATTGACCTGTCTGCAGAACCACCACCAGCACCGCCAATTCATTATTGCCGCTTCTGTTTTAATTAAAACAACACTGCAGGGGTATCGGTTGGACACAAAGTGCCAGTAAAAATGGTGCAGGATATTTTATAGAGATGGGAAAACGGGGTCTCTGAATTAACCTTGTGCTCTCTGGTTTGGGAGGAACTTCTGTGAAGTGTTGGCTGTAGGAGGTGCTGCTCTGTGACTCGGGCTCACCTAACCCAAAGGCATCACTGGGCTCCTTGGTCACTCGTGGAGCTCCGAATCGTGCAAGTGCTCTCTCAAACACTGCATTTTGGCTTTGAATCCAGCAAACTTGATCCTGAGGGAGATTTTCCTCAAACCACGGCAAGGAGCAACCTGTCCCTGCTTGTGACCAAACGAATGCTGTGCTGAGTATACCTGAATCCTCGTACCAGGAGCCTTGTGAGTGGAGAAGACAGCTCCAAACCCACCGATGTTCCTAGAGAAAGGCTGCAGTCGGTTGCATCGCAGGGAAAACCATTGATCACAACCAGCTACACCCAAGAACAAGCCAAGTCCCTTTCGGGAGAGGAAGGGCATGCATTTGCAGGAATCCTTTAACTCTGGCACGCCTCCTGCATCTCCGAGCATCCCCATCTTGTGTCCCTGCAGCCAGGCTCGCCTCGGTAACTTGCCACTCGCCTCACAAACTGCTCCAGTTTCAGATGGCTTCTCCCCCTGCTTACCTCCAGTTTGCATAACTCGCTAGTGGTGCGGAGCCAGGAGCACAGAGGATACAGAAAGCTTCTGCTTTCTAGCTGAACCTTAAACCGAGTAGCAGTACCTGGGGAGACAGTCGGCTTTGGGAGCGGCTGTAACCTCGTCAGGGATTTCAGGAGTGCAGTGATCTGTCTGGAGCTGCTAGCCACAACTGTCAAGATCCTGCTTTTACCAACAGACATTGTTATTTTCTGGCCATGTAACGTTACTGCAGAAGCTGCTCCCAACTGCAGAACTACACATTACAGATCAGCACAGTTATATATAGATTTTTTTTTGTTGTTTTACATATCGCATTGCCAGCTCACGATGTTGCAGGGAAAGCTTTCCCGGTGTGACTCAGCACAGCACTGTCTCCCTTTCCCTATGGATTCCTTAAAGGAACAGCTTTGAGGGATACGAGCAGGAACTACTCACGCCAAATGGCTGTTAGTGTAAACAGCTCTGAGCAGTAACCCAGCTAAGATGTCGGAGCCACTCTGTTTCACTGCAAATCAATTTAGTGGAGGGTTCAGTCAGCTCACGCATCAATCGCTTCTGCACTCCAATGTGACTGTGGGAGGAGAAGGGAGGAAACTCCTGCTCAGGGCTGCTGGGCCACAGCTAAGGAAAACCTTAAAAGTTTTCCTTCCGAGTAGGAAGCATCACATCCCTAAGAGAATGACGATGCAAAGAACATGCAGAAGCTGTTGGAATACAAATATCCTCCTGCATGTCAGGACTGCTCCCTCTCCGGGTGTCCACAACGACCTCCTTCCCTCTGAGGTACAGCTGCATCTCTTGGAGTAAAGGAGATTCCTTCACCATAGCTACCAAAATCAAAGATGCTGTCACCCCTACCCTAAATTCAAGAGAAAAAACACATTACAGTAGACTAGCATGTTTTATATCTCTCCCTTTCTTTCTTAGTCTTGCGCTGGGCAGGGGTAAAAAACAGCATCCCTGGATCTGCTCCTGTACTAGCTCCTTTTTGAAGTCCTACAGCTGCGACACCCGCTATCCTCGGCGAGCAGAAGTCAGAGCCATCGCTGGCAGCGAGTTAAAACAGCAATAGGTAGCTCCTTCCCGAAAATCTCCTCTGCTCTGCTTAGCCCAGCGCTGTGGCTGCAGCAAATACTGCACTGTCATACTGGCTCTGGAGAGTGCCCTGAAGCATTAGCTCCCTTCCTCCCTGCGGGGCTGGCAGGGGGATGATCCAGCATTAATGACTCGCTGCTCTCTTCGGGAGCAGGGGGAAGGCTGCGTACCCTGTTTTCAGCACCCCAGAAAGAGGGGCCGGAGGGTTCAGGGGGCAAAATTCAAGCAGGTTGCGGTGAAGAGGAAAGGAAGAAAATCCAGGCTAGTGCTTTTCCAATTGATACAGTTAGATACACATGCAAACAGTGCAGAGCAGAAGGGTTGAGTGTATTATTAGGCTACTGGGCTATCTGGCAGGGAACTGGGGCTCTGTGGCAAAGGGCTGGCTTTCATGACTAAGAGAACATCAGCTATCCAGAGTCAAAGCTGAAACTAGAACTGGGAAGCGACAGACTCCAGCAACATCATCTACCACCACCACAGAAAGTCATCCTCTCGCAGGGGAAAAACCACCAGCTCACTCAGACTGGGAGTCGCTGGCTTATTAGAGAGCTCAAAGGAGACCCGAGTTTCAACACACCCTTCTGGGCCTTAAATTTGTACCAAACAAGAGGCGGGATGTAAACGGCAGAATGGGGAACACCCCTGCCAGCGCCGAGCGAGGAGCACCGCTTTTTGTGACCGATAAAAAAAGGAAAAGAAACACAAATCCGGTAGAATTAGAAGAGCGAGGGTCCCAAGCAGGGGAGAGGCGGGGGAAGCCCAGCCAAGCAGAGAGGATTAGCACCAACACTGGCAGCGCTTGTTCCTGCCATCCCCACCCCACACCCCAATTAACGGTATCATTTGTCAGGATGAATGGGGACCTCGCACTCCATTCGGCAATTTGACAGAGTGTCACTGAACTACCTCACGTCCATATTTATCCAAGAGGTGAGAGCAGGAACCAGTTTTAATTAGAGCCTTTTTAACAAAGGACCGAGGGTATTACCCATGCTCTCACCATCAAGCGATAATTGAGATGTAATCGTTTAAACAAAGCGCAACAAGTGTCCATTTACCCAAAGCCATTGTTAAATATCTACTAGGAGATTATTTTCAAAATTATAATGTGCCATGAATATGCAAACCACTTTCCATCTTGAGCATTAAAAAGAATAATCACCTTTTTCAGAAAAAAAATAAACCCAACAAACCCCAAAAACACAACTGGAAGCCAAACAGCTATTTTGCAGCAGAATTTCAGGAGTGTTTTAAACATGCCAACGCTAATTTAAAAGGAGGAGGGGGAAAGAAGGGATGGCTCCGCTTTCGGGCCATTAAACTCTGCCTGGAAAGCCCTCTTTTGTACAGCATTAGCGTGCGCTGCAAGTCTGTAATTATGCAGAGAACGTGTTAATTTTTAATTCAGAATGCTAACCCCTTTTTTTAATACACGAGCCCTGAATGTCAATCCCCCTCGCAGATGACTGCGAGCAGCAGCACGGCCCAATGCAGCCCTCGGTGGCAAAAGCGGGCTCTCCCTGGGAGGTTAGGCACTGCGTGGCAGAGAGCGGCTCCGCTCCGCAGGAAAAGAGCTCTTTTATAAAGCTGTCTCCTCAGCGTCGTGGCAGGCGAGAACCCTCTGAACTCCGCCGCCCGTTACACCAGAACCGTATGGTCACCGATATCCTTTCAGCCTCCTTCCACCTAACCACGGACTCTCAGCACGATGTCACGAGAAGCTCAATTCCCACGTCCCTCGCATTCCCAAAGACAGGGAAGCGCGGGATGAGGAAGTTCACCTAACGCTGCTGAGAGGCTCACGCCAAGTTAATGGCTGTCAAAGCACCAAGCTCATCTTTCATCTCTTCTGACTCCTACCGATGCCTGCAATCCACGGAGGGACCCAACTTAAGAGCGCACTTTGCCACAGTCCAGCAATGAATTATTAACTCCGGCGGAAGCCGCAAAGCAGCAGCTAGTAGCAATCATGATCCTTCTACGATGATTAACCAGAATGCAATTATCAATGCTCTGCTTCTCACGAAATGTCTCCGAATTCTCCATCGCACAAAGCCCGAAAGGCACCACGCAGGCACGCACACTCACACGTAAAGAAGTCTGTGCTTTAACCTTTGTTTCTTCAGGGTGATATATCAATTGTGAACGGTTTAAGAACAGAAAGCTCTGCCTTCCCCCCTGCATTACGGCAATTATACATGGACTTGCATCACTGGAAGAAGAGTGACATATGCAGAAACAAGCCCATATTCTTAATTTCCACAGCAATTCAATTGATGGAGCCACAGAAACCTGCCAGCAGCTTCAGAGCCATTCCTTCCCACGTTACATCCTGTAGCAGAGGCTGTTTCCAGCCCACGGAGACGTACGAAGCTGTGGCTCCCAGCCTGCTCACCAACAGCAGACGGATGAACAGAAATGCCTTCAGCTCTTCCTATGACGAGTGCTGCCCAAACGGGTGTCCTGGACCTCCCGCAGAGGCAGGGCCTCCCTGCACGCTGGAGGTAACCTGTGGGCCTCTAGCAGAACCCCAGCACACAGAAGAACAACGTGCTCAGCTTTCTGCCAAAGGAATCCAGACAGCTCCTAGTATTAGACCAAAAGGTGCCAAAAGGCAGCAAACACTAGTGATGGACCTAAGAAGTCCTGCTGAATCCTAGGACACGCAGGGACGTTTGCTTGGGATGGGTTATCACAGTTCCACCATTAGCAGCAAAGAGGCAGGGTGAAGACAGCTTTTTAGGTTTTCCTTAGCAAAGAAGCTCAATTTGTGCTTTTCCTGCAATTTCCTGCTCTGAAGAAAGCGGCACTAGAACTACCGGCCCGCCTGGGAAATGAACACCCAACAAGCACGATGGTTAACATCTACCACAGCCTTGCACGCCTGCTTTGTCAAACCATCCATTTTCTGGAGCGAAAGTACAACTGAAATCAGGACTGGCATCTCCACAGGCTTAATTAGAAGTCAGGTCTACTCCATTCAGGTCTTTATACTGTGCTCATTACGTTAATATCCAAGTGCCTTCCAGTCCTGCGTTAAGTGACACAACTAACATCTGTCACTTGTTGTTTGCTCTCTTCTCCCTTTCCTGGGGGAGTGGAAACACTGAGTTCAAGGGGATCACGGAACAGCCAACAACTGGGAAGGGAGATTCCTCCAGCCCTGGCTCAGCTTCCTCACACAGAGCACATGCTGGCCATGCCTGCTTGGTTAATGGTTTATTATTGTCACCAGAACGATTAAAAGCTGTACATATTTAAAAATGGGCTAGCACCAAGCTTCCCTCCCAGTACCATTTCTGTGAGGGATTGACAGAATGGGAAGACAAACACAAATCTGTCCTTTGCAGACCTAATCAAGTCATTTGGAGTTTTACCACTTTCTCTGCCTGATTTTCCTTTGCCTTGTCATCTTACATTAGACAATAGTGACGATACAGCTTCCAGCAGAGGAAATAAGAGTGTCAAAGGCATGAGCATCTTACCCTGCCCTTAAATCTCTTCCAGAAGGCGCCACATCTTAAAGCTACAGAGGTTTCACCTGGAACATCAAAACTAGGACACTGAAGTCAGTGATTTTATTTCTTTTGTGCTCGTGTGCCTTTCACCTTTGCCAGTGATACCTCATCTCTACATCGCTATGTTGAAAAGTACTTACACCACCTTGCTTCTCGGTTATGACCCAGTAATTCTTTGCAGAGACAGTGGTGAGTACTGAGATAGCTAGAGAATGGGAAGAGCTAGAGGAAAAGAACTGGGAGGCATCATATCTTGGAGATGATGAAGGATAGACAACACCATGTGTCTTAAGGTCAGCTGGCTGTGCTTAGGCAGACACTTCTAGTAGAAGCAAACATCCGGATGAAGGTCAAACTCATGAACAAACTCGGTACAGAGATTTGGAAACAAGGGGCTGCAGGGAAGGAGACCCTCACCACCACCTTCTCCCCGTTCATTCTTCCGAACTCTCCCGTCTGAAGGTAACAAATGCACTGAAAAGCAAGTTACAAACCATGAGATGAGACAAGAGGCAAGGACTCGTTCAAGGCGAGCGAGGGCACTACACAGCTCCTGCTTAATGCCATGTGCATAGCCATACAAAACGGGGATTAGTCCGTCACAAAAAAGAACAACCTTTTCAAGTGGATAAAGAGGCTCCCAGGAAGGGACAGAGGCTGACTCAGAGAACTATTAAAAGGACAAAGTGACTTTCAAATAGAGGTCACTAGTTCAAACATGAACTAGATCAGTAGTGGCCAAGACTACAAGCAGCTAAAGACTGATTAGCCATTTAAACAAAAAAGTGTTAATCAATCTTCCTTTGGCTCCTGCTACACAAGTGCCCATATTGCAAGTTCACTGCAGAAAGAAAGGCACAACTTAATTTCTGTCCTGGCTGCACAGGAATGGCCGGGGCTTTGGTGGGTGCCCGGGGAGACACGCCTGTGTCACCACAGTCACTGCAGAAGCGTGAAGGCTCCATTTGGGTGAAATGGGTAAGTTAGTTCTTTTGGTGATGACTCTCTGCCCTAAAGTGCTCACCTGTTTGCTGCTGGAGATACAGAATCTGTCACAGCACTTAAAGATACTCACTTAGCATCTCTAAACAAGTGTCAAGATCACATTGCAGATCCACCAAATACCATTTATCCTTCTCCCCAATGCTGATCAGAAGAGGCTCCAGTTCTCCCTAGAGATCTTGCAGCACTGCAGGCTCAGACATGTACATTACGAGATGCTTTACCGCAGAAGATCCTTCCAGAAGACACCCAAAGAGGGCAGACAGGGTTCCAAAACATACATTTCACTAATGAAAAAGTAGTAAACACAATGTTTAGCACTCAGGAGGTACATCCAGTAATGCAGCTGCTTTAACTTTGGGCAGCAAGCAAAACTTAAGATGTCTCCCATCTGTCTTCACAGGGACTGGAGCATCTCTGTGCCCAGGAAAGGCTGAGAGCCCTGGGGCTGCTGAGCTGCACAAGAGAAGCCTCAGAGGGGATCTGATCAATGCTGAGCAAGAGCTAAAGGGTGGGGGGCAAGAGGATGGGACCAGACTCTTGTCAGTGGTGCCCAGAGACAGGACAAGGGGCAACGGGCGCCAACGGGAACCCAGGAGGTTCCGTGGGAGCAGGAGGAGCAACTTGTTTGGTGTGAGGGTGTCTGAGCCTGGCCCAGGCTGCCCAGAGAGGTTGTGGAGTCTCCTTCTCTGGAGAGATTCCAAACCTGCCTGGACACGATCCTGGGCCCCCTGCTCTGGGTGAGCTGCTGGAGCAGGGGGTTGGACAAGATGATCTCCAGAGGTCCCTTCCAACCCCCACCATGCTGGGATCGTGTGAACTGTAGCTCTGCTACTGCACCGTGCATAAAACAGACACCCAGGGAAGCAATTTCTTTCTCCCTCTTACTGGGCACAAAACACAGCCTGCACATGGATGTACTTGGAGTTTGGGTCCAACCACTCCCTGTATACTATTTATTAAGCAAACACCTCCTTGTAGACCAGCATTTTCCATAGCATGATGGTAAGACATCACCACACATTACATAAAAATATTAGTTGCTAATCAATTATGATGTAACATATTACTCATGTACTATGACTAAACTAGGGTCTTGCAAGTGACATTAATTCCTGTGTCCATTTGCTGGTAGGAAGGACATGCTGGAGGCAAAGACAAAACATACTTTTCTTTCTTTTTAAGAAAACATAATTACTACTATTTGCTCCAAACAAGATCTTCCAGCTGCTGAAGTTTAGTACTACCAAAAATGCATTTTCCCTTGGCTCCTCCATTATCAGCCAGGGCCTTTCTTTCAAGTCCACACGTTCTTTCAACGGATTCTCTTTGCTAATTTGAGAGCCTTCAGTGTTAAGTGTTCAAGGAATGCAATCAAATCCTGCCCCTTCCAGGCCTGCTGGGACACCTATTAATTCACCCTCCTGTAGAGAGCGAGTTTATCGTCTCTTGCAATTGCTAGTATCTAAAAAAGTGCAACAGGGCAACTTAAATTGGCATTGCAATTATTTAAAAGTCTATAAATAGTTGTTGCCACCGCGTAAATTAAACTGCTATACGGTAACATCCTTTCTACCTTTTAAAGCTGAACTCGGATTAAGTCAGGTAAGCAGGGAGTGTGCCATACAGGAGTCCACAGAAAGTGAACACCAGGGCTTCGAAACTGTGTTGTACTCCACACAAAGATGGCCTGAAAATCCAAAGTAGCTTCTTAGGTTCTCTCTTTCCTACTTGCTGTGAAAGAAGAACAGACTCATTCCCAAATTGCTTCATCATCTGCCAGCGAAACTTGAAATATTTATAAGTCAGCATAAAACTCCATAGACCAATCACAGGATTGAGTGAACTGCACAGAGGAAAAGAAAACAAACAAGAAGACAAACCCTAAAAGTTTTTCTCCGGTATCTTTGCGCATTTTAGAAAGGCAGCTGAACAACGAGGATGGCTGCCTTTGCACAAAATGATCAGATTTGGCAGGCTACTGAAACAGGGGAACGGAGAAGGTCAGACGGGTAGGGCAAGAAACACTAAGCCCAAAATCTTCCATGGCAGAAAAAGAAGCTGATGCTAACACAAACACCAGCAGAAGCTTCCTTTGGTCACTGTACCACTTACACTGGCATTTGCTTCAGAGATGGAACAATGGCTATTACTTCCCAGCGAGAAAAAAAAACAGCTTTATTTTTTCAGCAAAAGTGTCACGCTCATTTCTTTTCAGAAGGCAGACTCCAGAAGGCAGCGACCCTACCTTACACAATCTTATTATTTAATGGAAGGCTGAAATGACAGAAAAGGGACTGCAGCAAGTCTTGGCTACAAGACTGAAGAAAGATTAAATAACACTCAGGACAGTAGGCAAAGGGCAAACTCTTGGCTCCTCACCTTTTGTTAAGTGTTTCCCCTCACATTTGGTAGAGCAGAAAGTTGTTTCAGTCTCCTTTAATTTCCAGTACTTGTTTCTAGTGTAATGAAGTATTTAGGCTTGCTGTAATTACTGTTCTTCATGGCAGGTTGTAATAAACAGCAATAATACTTGATACAACGTCATTTTCCACCAAATAGTGTTCATACAATCATAAAATTGCTTTGGTTGGAAAAGATCTTTAAGATCACGGAGTCCAACTGTTAACCCAGCACTGCCAGGGCACCACTAACCCATGGCCCTCAGCACCACATCTCCACGGCTTGGAAACCCCTCCAGGGATGGGGACTCCACCGCTGCCTGGGACAGCCCTTCACAACTCTTGCCGTGAAGACATTTTTCCTCATGTCCAACCTAAACCTCTCCTGGCACAACTTGAGGCTGTTTCCTCTTGTCCTGTTGCTTGTTCCTTGGGAGAAGAGCCCAACCCCACCTTGCTCCAACCTCCTTGCAGGGAGCTGCTGAGAGCCAGAAGGTCTCCCCTGAGCCACCTCCTCTCCAGGCTCAACACCCCCAGGTCCCTCAGCCGCTCCTCACCACACTTGTGCTCTAGACCCTTCCCCAGCTTCGTTGCCCTTCTTTGGGCATGCTCCAGCATATCATGTCACCACCCAAAACCAGAGACATGCATAAACCAAAGCAAGCTTAATCCTTTGTTCTCAGAAGGTTTGCATTACTCTAAAAGGGGAGGCGGAAGAGGATGAAAACTGGCAGACGGAGCATCCTCTGATGTACCTGGCGGAACACTGGGTAGCTGTTCCAGAGAGCAATTAGGAAGGAAGGGCTTGGGGTAGCTGGAACACATCCCATTAAAACAAGAGGGGGAAGCACCCCTGGGAATTGAGCACAGATTATTGATGGTGCTGCAGGGAAGAGAGAGCAAGTCCCACCTCACATCTGAGAAGAGCTACAAGATGACAATAGGCATGCTTTTATGGGCAGTGCTACTAATGTGCAACACATTGCTTGCGAAGCAATACAAACAAAACTTTCCTCTGGAAAAGACAACGGCTAGTTTTAAACTAATAAATTCATGAGCTGGTAGTATTACCCTGCATCCTCAAATGTCTCAGCAGCAGCTCAGCAAGCACTGGGCATCTCAGCGATAAAAGAGGGAACATTAAGAGGCCCAAGCCTCAAAACATCAGATTCCTGCCTTCCTCCTTCTGTCTTCAGCATCTCCTACTTCAGAGGTTCCTTTCACTGTGTAAAGGTTAACAAATACAGAACAGGGAAACTCAAGACTCGCCTATTTGTCTTTCTTTTTAAATCCAAACCACATTAGTACTTTTGGATCGCCAAATTAGATTATAAGATGCAGGATTTCAACGTTCTGGCACCAAGCCAACATTTTAATGGACATTCAGACACTAACTAAGGAAATGGTTGTGCATTAAGCCTACCAATAAGTCAACAATCAATACTTCAGTATTACAGTAAAAACACAATGCACCTTTTATAACTGCCTCTGGCCTCATCCTTCTTTGTCAAGCTCAGCTCTAAATAAATAAAATAAGAGAAGAGTCTTGAAGCAAGAACTGAAGTACATATTCTTTCACAGCCACCAAACATTTATCTTGAAGTCCAGACCTAATTGGTCCTTTGGACTGTACAGATATTTTTCTCAAGTGTGTACTGACAGGGCAGGAAAGTCAGGAGTAAAAAGACAGAAGTTCAGCCACAAAATTCATCAAGCAGGTCAATAGGTAGGAGCAGCAAAATAAAGAAAACTCAAACAGCTATGCCCCAAGCAACAGCAGATTAAAAGCCTGGTTCCAACTTTATCTCCAAAAAACATCTCAGTCAAAAGAAAAAAAATTCAAAATAGAATCGCACCAAAGCATCCTAACACACGGGTTTTAATCCAATCCATAGATTAATTGCCAGCACAGCCTCAGTCCTGCATGGCCCCTCTCGATGTATTCTATCGGTTTGATAAATGAAGCCAAAGGCCAGCTCTGCAGAGCAGGGGATTTGGACACCCTCTGGAAAGCGCAAGCATCAGGCACTGTCGTTCTGCAACAGAACAAGCGCTTTAAATTTACTTAACTCTGGCTCCCCACTCTGAGCCACAGCCACATCTCTGAACAGTGGAAAAACCCCACAGTTTATGGGCCCTTGAAGCAGCTGCACGTGCCTGCAGAAAGGCTCAGAGGAAGCCTGCTCTTCAGGAAGAGCTGGTGGCAGCCATTGATCCAATCCTGAGAAATCCGAGTGGAAAAACGGGACAAAAACCAACCAAATTGATCATTTTTATCTCCACAGCTTAGTAAGCTCAGTGCTGAAATGGAACTTCATCATGGAACGGTTAAGCCAGCGTAATAGCTTGGGTAAACAAAGCAAGCAAATTCTCCGTTTTCTTCTCTGACTCTGCAAATACACGGAGGGAAACAGAATGATTGTTTCGGAAATCCCTCCACAGATCCCTTACAATTATTTGCCAGAACTATCTTGCATCCCTGGGGTTTCAGCCATAAACAAGCACACAGCAAAGCTGGGACTTTGGGAGGGCTTTTTGCTGATATTTTGAAGTCAGGGCATCTGCACCTTGAGGTTACGCTCTCCTAAAAAACCCAATGCTGCAGGTCTAGTGGCCAAGGAACAGGAATACCTGTCACAGAATCATTTTGGTTGGAAAAGACCTTTAAGATGATGGAGTCCAACCACTAACCCAGCCCTGCCAGGGCACCACTAACCCATGTCCCTCAGCACCACATCTCCACGGCTTGGAAACCCCTCCAGGGATGGGGACTTCACCACTGCCCTGCCCAGCCTGGGACAGCCCTTCACAACCCTTGGGGGGGAAGAAATTCTTCCTAACATCCAATCTAAAAAGTGTGAAGGTGCACGATCCACGCTCAGCAGCTGGATACGTGTCCAGCACTCAGCTAGGCCAGACCTCCAATCGTTACGTTCTGTTACTTCACCTCGCTCTCTCTGCATCAGGCACTTCCTAAATAATCCACCTCAAGCGAGAGCAATCACGCTACAAAACACCGCTGCCTAAAACGACTATATCGGGTAGCAGGCAGTAGCTGTATTGACCCACGTTTTAGACTACGACTCTAATCAACTGCCAACTTAAAGGGTTTTTGCGTGGCCACAAATCCAGCTCAGGGCTGCAGCTAATAGCCGTCTTAGCACAGAGAAGTTGAAGATCTCCAGCCCACGCTGGTGACAGCCACTGCAGGTGTCCTGACGATAAAAGAGTGGTTTCAGAAGGGCTGCTAATGGACAAGGGTTTGCAGCACAGCTTCGGCTTCTCGTTTCGGAAGGGGAAAGGAGCTCTGCTGACAGTCAGTGTTCCAAGGGCTGCGCTTCCCAGAGCTGCCAAACCAGAGAACTATTGATGGGGAGAAACAACCTTATTTCTTACACGGGCTGGTATCTGAGGGTGGGAAGGTGGAGGTCACTTAAAAGCTGTTGAATACCAACGAGCAATAAAGAGGTCTGAGGAAACAGGAAGAGCGAAAACATCCATAGAACCTTCCACTATAGAATCTCACAATCCTTTAAAAGCTAGTGATAAACGCAACTTATTTCTCAGGTGAAGAAAATGCTGCATGGGAAGACGTTTCTTGAACTCAAAGTCAAGCATGAAAATCATGACAAAAAAACTGGATCAAAATCCAGCTTTCCCGATTTCCTGCGCTGAAAAACAGCTGCCACAGAAGGCTGTTTTCTAAGTAAATATACCCATCATGGGGTGCCAGTCAGGCAGGGATCCAAAAATTCAAGGGTCAGGCGCTATTCAATATTTGAATCAGTGCAATAAAACACTGCATAAATATTTAAACTGGCACTCCTGCTCCAAAATACTCTTGGAACATATTTCAGCTGCTTGCTTTCAAAGTTTGTAACAGACATTCCCTTCTTCCTTCTGTCCTGTGGAACATCTGAAAAAAAAAAAACCAAAACCTTCCCTGCTCATCTGCAGTTTGCTGGTTTGTTTTGAATGTGCTGCTTCAGGTCAGCAAGTACAAATGGAGAAATCTAAAGTGCTGAAATCCTATATCCTTGGCTCTTTATAAGGTCTTGTTCGAAATGTGCTCTGACAACAACAAAAACAACCCCAAACCAACATTCTCCAGAACACTCTCCACTTTTCCATCTCATTTACAACCTCTAGCTACAAAAGCTAAATGCTTGGACTCCATTTTAGCCGCTCTGACAACGTGTGCTATAAAATAACCTAAGATGCAATTTGTCATGAGATACTTTCAAACTACAGAGGACACAATCTTTGCTCAGATCTGACAAATCCCAAGAAGTCAAAGCACAGCGACAAATGAGGGCTGAGGGTCAAGAAGAAAGGGGCAACCTCTGTTCACTTGTGCCCTGCGATAGGACAAGGGGCAGTGGACGCAAGCGAGAGCACAGGAAGTTCCACCTCAACATGAGGAGGAACTTCTTGACTGTGAGGGTGACAGAGCACTGGAACGGGCTCCCCAGAGAGGTTGTGGAGTCTCTTTCTCTGGAGACTTTCAAGCCCCGTCTGGACGCGTTCCTGTGTGACCTGCCCTAGATTCTCTGGTCCTGCTTGGCAGTGGGTTGGACTCGATCTCCAGAGGTCCCTTCCAACCCCTCACATTCTCTGATTACAAATACATTTTGATATTCCGTGTGCAGTTGAATCTCTTCACTGTTTTGGCTTGACATAGGAAAAAATACCATGCCAGTCATTAATCTAAGTTACGATTATGAGATTGGAGGGCGACATTTCCCTATTATTAGGCATTACCTGTGCAGCCCTGCCCCTGCTTTTAATCTATGCAGCTGTCAATGAGATAGAAGTTGCTGTCAGCAGAGGTAGCAGCTCTGCAGATGTGCACTGCCAATACCCCACCCGGCTGCACGCTCTTCCAGTTCAACCCATCGAATCGCAGCTCTGCTGGCTATTCCAGTCCCGACATCTCCACAGTTACACTCGACACAGATGAGCGGAACCTGCTCCTGTTTCAGCCTTCACTTGCCTCTGCTTCTACATCCGAGGCCTGTCAGTGTAATTGTGCTCCAAAACAGCTGAAGTTTCTCTTGAAAATAAAAACCCTGTTAAAAGTTATTTCAAGAACACTTATACTGTAAGAATCACTAAGGTTTGGGTTTGTTGGGGTCGTTTTTGTAATAAGCACCTAACTACTGACCACACAAACTTGATATAGCATCTGACACCTGCAGAGTTCTGCTTCTACCAGTAACAGATGCTCCTAGTAGCACCTGAGCAAGTCCTTCAAGAGATTGGAATTCGATGGTCTTTAAGGTCCCTTCCAACTCAAATCATTCTATGATTAACAGTAAAAAAACCTATCAAACAAACAAAACCCTCAAACCAAACCCAAAAGACAAGGAACAGAAGGCAGCTCTTAACAGTTTTAGTTTTGCTGGGCTGGAAGTAGCAAGCGACTAAATCTTTGGTATTACTGCAAAAGGAAGCTCTGATGGTCCCACAGATAAGATTCCCCATCAGGATGTACCAGATGTATCAAAAGGCAGTACTTTCATAAAAACACTTTGTGAAGGGCAGCCCTGTATTTGAATAATTTATGCTCATGAGGGCCCTGGAAAACAAGGAGAGTCCAATGGAATCAGCTGTGAGACCATCAGTCTGAGTAAACAAGATTGACCGGGACGTTGTGCCCATCAGTGAAAGCTGAAATTATTAATACACTGCACTGCTTTCACAAAGAGCACTAGAAAGGCCAGTACTTCAGCCTTTCTAATCCAGTACTTCCAGTGCCATCAGCCTCACCCTCCACAGCATTCCTGCGTGACCACCTGGAGACCTCTCCACCAGAGGAAGAGGTGGCCATTGCTACTCCTGGTGCAGATACGATGTCACTCCCAATTTGTTCTGGAAGCTCTAAGGTAGTTTTTAAAGATAATGAATTGATTTCTTTGCAAGGCCAAAGATTTAGTGCTATAACTGCAGTGAAGGGTTGTTTCAAGATGGGGATAAAATAGAGTAAAAAAAAAAAAAATCAATCAATAAGCTCAGGAGCTCTTTAAACTTTGAGGTCTTACCTCCCCTCCCCGAGAACAAAAGCCTCCACGAAGTCACACATTTAAACACAACTCCTCAGCTTCTCGAGGAACTGCATTAACTACATATTCAGCTTACCAAAATAAACTGCAACACTTGCTGAAAAATAAATTGTGAAAGAAACAAAAAAAAGCCCTTTTCTTTAGTCACACGTGACAGCGATCCAATTTCACTGTCTACTGCATGCATTTTATATAAGGCAGACAGGTACAGGATACTGGTCATGATAGGCTTCCATTTATCACTGCACAACTTCAGTCAGAAAAAGGATGAAATCAAGCAAGGCGCTGCCTTTGACACTAGCAGAAGAGCCTCACTAACGTGAAGGTACAACCCGCCTGGCTATCTACACTCTTCGGTGACACTGCTGCACTCAATGCAGTGCAAGAGTGAGCCTTTGCCTGTTTAACTTGCTTAAAAAGTCAATTAATCAGTGTATAAAATAGTGCCGGTAAAAAAAAAACCAAACACACTTTCATTATAAGTCGTGGCCAATCTTCTCTTGCGACAGCATCTGACTCTCATTTCAAAGTTTCCATGATAAGGCTCATCTAAAGCATCGGAGAAAAATTCTGTTTCAAGAAACCAGTTGAACACTCGCTTCTACAAACAGAGATAGGTGTTGCCATGGACCAGGCAAAGAACATCATCTGCTCGGCATATTAATGTAAGGATACAGGCTTTAGAGAAACAGGGGGAAGCTCACACCCTCACATCCTTGGTGTGAGATGGCCAGGACCATCCAGCACGCTTGCAACAAGGCAAACACTGGATTCGCATACCCCAGAACCAAGGTGTGCTCTTTCCTCTGATGCCAGCAATCAAGGGTGCTAACGGCAAAAGGATCCACCTCAGAGGTCTGCGTGAAATTAATGGCGTTAGAAAGCCCTGAGGTGGCAAGATGAACCTTCTCTGGATTCACAGGGGCACTTCCCACATGCAACGCATTCTGAGGAGTCTCTGCAATGCCTGAATTGCGCTGCCCACCTTCCTCTCGGAATATGTGGTTTCAAGCAACGTTCGTTGCCAGGGTGCATTGCTAATACATAATATATTGGCTGGAAATTAGTATTTCATCTCAGAGAGAGAAAATGTCACAGGCACTGCTTAAGAGGCAGTGAAAGCCAAAGAGCTTGAGGAAGAAATCTTGTGAGACAAACTGAGCAAACCTATAACCAAGGGGAGACAGATCTATTGAGGCAAAGAACGGAATGCTGCCCTTTAGGACAGACAGCAGATTCAACCCCCTGACGCTGATTCTACTACAAAGATCTGCTCTGCTACTCTGCTGCAAAAGGACATTATTTCTCCACAAAGCTTAGCTTCAGGTATTTATTATAAGGATAACTTCTGACTGAAAGTCAGATGGCAACCCCTTCCCAGCTCAGCTCCCCCTCGTTCCAGCAACAAGCCAGAGGAGGTGTCCACCTTGAGTGCCCATTTCCATAATTCACTAAAACATAAGATTATTAAAAACAAAAGTCACTGAGGTGACGCAGTTTTTTTTCTGAGAAGAGGAAAGAGAAGACATCAAAAAATGTAGAGAATAAGGCATCTAAGAGTACACGACCACAGAAACAACAAAACATTTAGCATAGCACATTAACTACGTGCAGCGCTATCATGCACTTCATCCTACCAGCGAATATGAAGCCAAAGCATTAACCTCAAGTCAAAGAGCAAAACAAAAATAAGAGAAGCAATATTGATTCACTCTATCTGTTGAGTAATCAAGCTTCTTACCATTAGAAGTGAGCTGCAAATTTTCTGGATAAGCCATCTTTAACCTTGGAATAATTAAATCAAGCTAGACAGGGACTAAGAGGAGAAATACGACAGGGTTAGCTCTAGAAAAAACACACAGCACAGTGTCCAGACACGTAGTTCCACAACGAGGTGGGTCTTTGCATCCAGCTTCCACCATGTAGCTTTCACTAGGACCTCATGATGGGCGCAGTCTCTTTTAGTCAAGACAATAGTGGGTCTTTTGACTAGTGAATTAGTGCTTATTTCAGATTCATTAAAGCCTTTAGGTTTTGTATCTACTTAACAGACGGAGTAAAAGGATTTAAACATGCCATTTTCTGTTACAAGCCTTGAGGCAGGAGAGGAAAGGAATAATGGATGTTTCAGAGTTACTATATGGTAACCATAGCAGGCAAAAATCAATTACTGCTGGGAGGATCTGGAGATAACATGCAGGTTCCCACTCATCTGTTTGAAATGCGGTTTGGTTTTTTTCCCTCTCCATTTCCTCCCTCACTTCTCTTGAGAAATGTCTGTCTTCATACAGCAGAACGTAGCCCAAAGAATCCTACTGGCTTGCAAACACGTTTAGAGATAAGGATTTGTGATGATACCGTACAGTATCCCCACCTCTGCGCTCCCACCTATCTGAGATTAAAATCGAATCCTTCGCAGATTGCTGCTTCTGCCTTTCACACTGCGTTTGGCCACGCTGCACTTCAGCATCACAGAAACCAAACAATGACGGGGCTTTATCAAGAACACCGTGTAAGCTGGACAGCCACCCGCCAAAGAAAAACTGCAGGGCAGATTTGGGGAATTAGCCAAAGCATGTCATATATCCCCTCATGTGACAGGAGATGGGAACGCTTTATAACATAAAAACGCTTTACAAGATTAAAAAAGGAACCAAAAAAAGAGTTGGTAGTTTAAAAGCCTGGGAAATAAGCGATCGAGAAAGGACAGATCCAGAAATTCAGTTCATACAGGTTTGAATAACAAGAAGAGGATGTCTGTTTAAATGATGCCGAGCTCAAAGCCAATAGAAGGAAATAAATTTTAACACAATCTGTAATTGAATTGTGGAACTTACTACCACAGGAAGATGGCAAGGCCAAAAACATAATGGGATTAAAAACTGACTCACTATGTATATGGATATTGACAATATCTAGAGCTGTGTTTAACACTAAAATTGAGGAAATAATTATGATCCCTCATGCTTCAGGGTTGGAGCCAATCTCTAAGCACTGGAGAAGGGGGTGAAGCCCGACACAAGCAGCAGATATCCCCAGGAACATCTTTGTCCACGTTTCTCCTCCGAATTAACTGGTGCTAGTCACTGGCACATAAAGCCAACTGAATAGATGCGCCCAAAATCCAATCTAATAAATCGACCATGACAAATTTAGTTTCATCTAATGCCACATCTCAGATTCAAGTCTAGGATAGCCAACAGAACCATTCAAAAAGGTTTCATAAAGCTGCTGAAATTGAAATTAAGCACTGATGTGTTTACCAGAGTCTCTCCTGCCTTCGGACAGCACTTGTGTAACACGGGCAAGTCTCCCCTTGGTTCCCTCAAACTACCACAAGTTAGAAAACATCCTTCTCCTTCCTCACCTCCACCCTACAACAAGCACTGAAGATATCACAGACAGTCCAGAAGCTTGCACTGCAGTCAAAAGCTGGCAACATGCTATTTCATTCTCTACCAAGTTATTGGAAACCCAAGTCTCCCCAACCTTCTCAAGCCATTTTTACCAAGCAACAATTAAATATGCTGTTCTCATTAAGTGAAAAAATAATCTGCTAGCAGTGGCTCAAGAAGCAGCCTAAGCAGATCCTCTCTGGTGGAAGCACCGTGCCTCTTGCACGCTTGCTGAGATACAGCTCATGGAATGGTAGGAAGAGTTCCCATCTCCCTAAGCTTCTTTTGGTCATGTCCACGTGCATGGAAAACCAGCACGAGACATTTTGCCACCACTGCTTTGTTTAAACAAGAGTTTAATGGTTGAGGTCAAAGTAAATAACCCTCTCGCACCCAAAATATTGTCAAACACAGCCCTGAGTAAAGAGTGGGCAGGAGGTAATAAATGAATCCAATGTAGGAAGCAAAGGGAATAAATATAACTGGACTAAGGAAAAAAAAAGGGCGGAAGAAAGATGAGAAATAAAGGACAGGAAAGAAAACAGAAAGGAGGCAGTGAGAACAGAAGTTGTGCCAAAAATCTAAATGAGCGAAGCAAATGCATGTGTCCTTAGTTCCACCTCAAAAGGCTGCAACTTTCTTTCAGGAGCCTATCTTGGCAGGAAGAAGAATTCATTTTGCCTTCAAAAGGGAAAGTTAAAAAAACATCCATCCGCACCACCCAAACATTTCTTCTGCAAGGTGCCAAATCTTCAGGCTGCCGTTTTGCATGGGGAAGCTTAAGCACATCCACAGTTTGATGCCCGGGCATTGGTAAACAGTTTGCACACTTCTTAGTTAGTGACTATTTTAAACCAAAGCTTGAAAATGCTCAGGATTAAGATTTTTGGATGTGGAGTCGAGCTGCCTAATTACTGCAGTGGAGAGAGGAGCACGCACAACAATGTACCTGTGGCCTTTCCCAGACTGCTAAATTACACAAACGGTTTAGTAATAAACCCCGGCGGAATTCATCAGTGGAGTAACACTTTCAAGAGGCCTCAGTAAATTAGGGGGGCTTGAAAGGAGGGGAGGGAGCCGAGAGCTGCAGCAGCTGCTGGTTTTTCTAACAGATTTGATGAACGGCCTCGCTGGAAAAAAGTGTCCGGGGTTTTCTGCTGTTTGTGGCCGCAGGAGTTCAGCGAGACAGCCCGTCCTGCTCACGGTACAAACCGCCCTCAAACAGACACTTGCTCTGTACGGCTCGCAGCACACGAGGGATCAGGTGAGAAAGATGCTCAAGACAATGCTTAAGTTACAGAGACACTAGCAAAAAACGTTGCAAAAGTTCAGGAGAAAGGTAACAAAGCCACCTCTCCGTACAGGTCAGCTCCAAGCTGCTGTCTCAGTGGAAGACCAGACTTTTTTTTTCCTGTTGCAGTTGGGGGGCTTTTCTTCCTTTCTCCTTTTCAGAAATAAGAACTGAAAAGCCATCCTGACTTAAATAGGTTCTTTTTTTCAATTCCAAACCTATAGCTGAAGTCCGTTAACCCACTGCAGCGCTGGGACTGAAAGCATCAGCCATCTGTGAGAAGCCCCTGCAACAAGAGCTCTCTCCACACCGCTGTGAGCAGGGCTTCCCAAAGCCCGCTGTCTCCATTCCCAGTCTCCACAGAGGCACTAGAAGGACATACCATGGTCCATTCAGGAAAGAATTAAATTACTTTGAAAATAAACATATTCAAAGGAAAAAAACAAACCCAACACTCCAAACTGTGGTTTTATGCTGTTACTATCTAAAACGCTGTTAATATTTTAGAAACCCAGTTTACCTTCTTGTGAATTTTTCACATTTTTTTCCCTTTTAATGCAACAAAGATGAACTGGGTTCACTTCTTTGTATAACCAGTTCCACTGTTAAATTCCAGCGCAGCCCTGCAGATCTTTTCTTTCAGAGCTATAATCAAGGTACGGGAAATCTCCAACTCATATCCCGTCAAGTCTACGCCTTCTTCATAATGACTTCAGAACTGATGGAACTATCAATATTTTACAAACCAAAATGGAGCGGTGCTTTGTAAAAGCTACAGCTGAGCTTCAAATAAATAAAAGCACCTCTTTAGCCCAAGTGAACGCTCTATCACATGACACATGGAGGTGGCAAGTGGCCAGGCTGCAAGAATTCACATCTCAGCATTGCTTCTCCTCACCAATCTGTGCAACCACAGAGATGAAACCATTCCACCATGAAAACCCTAATTCCAGTAGTTCATTTGCACATGCTGAACACACGCTGTTTAGGCCAGCAGTCAATACAAGACCTCGGCAAGCCCTAGATTAATGGGCTAGCAGGACATTCAGAGACACAGCCTTGCCAGAAGCATCATCCTCTTGGCAAGACGCAACCCGTATCCTGAAAGCCATTAATGATCCCTCAGTACTCCCTGCAATGATAACTTGGCTCCAAGCAGAGTCCTGGTGAAATTCTGACTTGGATAATCCCACCCCACCAGTGAAGAGTTGCTCTAGAGTTGCAGCTACACATGGTGTCCTAAAGGGTCCTGCTACCCAGAGAAGTAGAGATGCCTACACCCCAGCCCAGTAGAGGCTGCATTTTGGATCTGTGATCTCCAAACTGCCTTTGATACCGTATTTGCCCCTTCACAGGGGTACGAGTTCACATTCAGTTTGGAATTGGAACCATTTTCATCAAAGGGCAGAACTGCGAAGCGTAAGGAGGGAGAAAAATGAAGTCAAGTGTTATGACTCAACTCTGGTCTCCGTTTTCAGATGTTTAGGATAGATACTTCAAAGATGTTTATTAAAAGCCTACTGTTGTACCTATTTGAGATGCAAAGAGCATATCTGGATTAAGCAGACAGGAAATATAAAATGTGCCAGGACACAGCAGAATTTAAATAGATCAATAAACACAGCTACTAGAACAAGAGTTCTCCCTTTTTCCATCTCATGACCTTGCATTAGCAGAAAGGTTTGAAACATTCCTTTCCTACTCTCCTGCTTACCCATGATGAAAGAGAAAGGCAGCTCATGGCTCTTCCCTCCCTGTTCCTAACCCTAAGGGTTAGGAATCCATGATTAGAAACATGATAAACTGGAAGATCACCACGTAATTACCCCAGTTCACATGCAACCACGCAAACAAAAGAAATTGGAAATCATTTGGTATCACAGCATTTACTGAGTGACTGTAACCTGGCCAACCAGCCAAACACCAGAGTGCCCCACATGAAACGTGTCACGGTTTGGGGGCTTTGGGGGGTATGTGTGTTTAAGGTTTGTAAGGCCAGGGTAACTTCAAACTGCACTGCTAAATCATGCCATTAAACTAGCAACAAAAACTAGAGAAAACGTCTGCTTAGATGTAGACTAAGCACGTGAGGAAAAAAGTGATAAGCAAAAAACACCACCTAAAAACCACAAATACTATCTCAATGTTTGGGCTTGTTTTTAATTCCCCTCTCTTTTTTATAGTGTTATTCACCCACCTACCTGATACCAAAAGGAGATTTTGGGGGGTTTGGTTGGGTTTACAGTTTTGATTTTTTTTTCCACTTAAAAAAACAAAACCAAAAATCCCAATGACCCAGTAAAACCCTCACAGTGGCTATGAAATAGAGAAGCCTGCACTCTTAAAGCCCAGTCCCATGCCAGCCTATGCACACCTTGGCACATTACATTACCTAAGAGACAAACACATCAGAGATGAGCAAGTTCCTGTAGTTTCTAAGGTCCACTTCCCTTCACTCCATTTGCCGCATGTCAAAAAGCTCATTCATTCCACATCGCCTCTCTTCCATTGTGTTAAAACTACCTCTGGCCACGTTTAATTACCAAGTACTTATACTCTTGATCTACGTGCCTAAATGTATACGTTAAGGGTCAAATCCTGAATGAAATCATGGGGATGAGCCAGGCAAAGACGACGGCAGGGTTAGACACTAGCGTGCGCTAGTAATGAAAGGAAAAAATCGCTTTTCAGGAACTCACAACTATGAGCACAAATAATATTTTTCATTCGGACTGCAGGAATGCAAAGAAACCACCAGCTAACGACCAACCCTACAAAAGCCAAGCTAGAAGGTTGTCCTCCTGCGCTCCCTGTCCTGGCTCTGCAAGGGTTAAAAGGTCCCCACAGCTGTGCTGGCATCATCATTAGGGTGAACAAGGAAGCGACAGGAAAAATAAAGCCACCTTAATTTCAAGCTCCATTAGAACTGAAGGACTTGGAGGAGGGGGGAGAAATCAATGTTTGGCAAATGGGAAAGGATAAAATCTGCAAAAGGAAAAATGCATTTTCAGGCTAAGCTAATGCAAACAATGGGCGGTGAACAGCACTTGAGGTTGCCCCTTTAAGGTTGTGTCAGCATTTCCATTTATAAACTCTGATTTTAGTTACACTCCAGCAGATTACCACAGGCTTTGGTATTACTGTAGCAGATACCACAAAGTGTATCACGAACGGTAATATAAAATAGCAGGAAGAGCTCACTGCATGAATAATGCACCCTTTCGGTACCTGAGGTCAGAGGAAGCATTTTTAAAATCGAGAGTCATACAGACACAGACCCACAAGCAGAACATCCAGTGCCAGGCTGAGCAACCTGGGACCCAGCTTCTACCAACGCTAGAACAGAAGTCCAAGCTGCCTTGGATACACTGCCTGTTTGCAGTACTCTGAAAAACCTGAAAATATCCCAGGTACTTAATTTCAGTCTGTCTCACTTGCCACTTGGACAAATTTCAGCCTAACCTTCTGCCCTCATTTAGATAAAAGCTCTTATTGCTGTGTCCAGACCTCCAGAGAGCTACTCAGTCAATACTCTGAACGTCCACACCCAGAAATCAAAACCAAACCCTGGTATCAACCTTTCATTGCAGTCCTGCCGAGATCAGAAGGCCACGGTGTCATACGAATGAGCTAATTGAACAAAATTTTCCTTCAGCGTAATGGAGGCAGGCCTTCACCTCAAACTTTCCAAGCAGATAAGCACTGTATGGAAGGAGAGCTCGTGTCCGTCTCCAGCATTCATTTCACCGATCTGCACAGAGCTGGACCAAGCCTTAAAACCGACGGCAACGCCATTTCTTAAACTTACCACCATGACTTTGGGCTTAGATATTTCCAAACAAGCACACAGAGGGGTGAATCTAGTACGTAGCCATCGTGCTGTGTTCAAAACAAAGCACACAGGTAACACGTGCTGTAATCCAACTACCTTAGCAGGTATAAATCAGGCCTTGATCCTGCAATAACCCCTGCCAGGTGCCCCAAACCAGTTTCCGAGAGCAGCAGGGACCCTCTCCCTGCCCTGTGAACCAGACACTTGTGCAAGAGCCAGGTCCCAGCTCACACGTGATGATAGCACAGCCTTCCCATGTACTTGGGATAACTCCTCCTCCAGCGGCCAGTACTGTGGCCCAAGAGAAGTCTCCTACAATGGTGCTCACTAGAAGAGGACATCACAGTCCACAGCTTTGGAAGAGCAAAGAAATACCTTTTTGGAACAGAGCATCAATATCAGGCTTACACGCAGACTCCATCTTGCACGATCAACCCTTACCTGGGGTTTTTAAAAGCCACAAAGAAACAAGCAAAAAAGCCAATGTGCATTTGTGTGCTAAATACGGCATCAAGAATCACTTGACCACCACATTTGACTTTGTCAAAAAGCCCTATTTTGGCAAAAACCTTTTCCATTTCGAAAATCTTGATCTTTATCAGCTCTTGATGTAGGAATTGTTAGGAACTGACTTGCTGCAAGCAGCGTTTGTTGTGTTGCATGCAATTTAAGAACCCAATCTTTGAAATGAGAGAGGAAAAATACAAATTCCTATAATTTAATGGCAAGCCTACAATCTTTTTCATAATCTTCCCGGCCTACTGCTCTAGTGGGAGACATTTCCTGGACTCACAACCCTTTTATGTGCAAGCAATCTACATTTTACAACTGATAAATAATTCAGATAATTAATTGAGCTGCAATTTGGTGCACTTCTTTTCAGTCAGCACTATGAAGCACCATTTAAGAGAGGCTCTGCACAGAAAGTCCCTCTTGCTTGTTAACCCAAGCTGAGCCTTCTATTAAGGTGCATTCCGAGACTCTCTGAACATCTCACACCAGCATCCTGGGACTCCATGCCCCAGGATGCTCCCCTCTGATTTTTCTCCTTGCTGTGTGTTACTCCCTATGTAAGAAATATGATATTTACTGGAATTCTCTTTCTGCAGTCATCATCTGCCATTATTTCAGGGATCAGATTCTAGCGTCTCTTTCTGCGCTGCCCACATGAGGCTGCTAGAATAGACGGCAGCCGAAGGAGGAATGGAAACAATAAGCAAACACTTTAGGTAAGAAAGCTGGAGAAGCTCGAGCAAACTGTCAGAGAAATCGCCGGATGCAAAGGAGCGACGTGGGAGCACATGGCAGGAAGTCTAAGAGTATTTCCATGCTTTGATAGAATTTAAAAGTCAGCAGAAAGCTAAAATTCAAGCTTTAATCATATTCCTAACCTTCACATGAGTCAAAGGCAAAGCATTAGGCCTGTGCCTCTGGCACAACTGCCCACGTTCACCTCCTGAGGCATCACTTCTGCGCCGTGGTGCACACAGGCAGAGCTTCACCGCAGCTTTGCGGGCAGCAGCGCGTGGACCTGCAGTTTCAGGTGCTTACCTGAAAAAAGTCTGTGCCTCGGAAGTATTGATGAGCCAATAACACTTCCTGCTCAAACTGAAGCTTGATGGGCACCACACATACAAGATGTGAAACAATCTACAAACAACAGGTAAGTCTCAGACAGGATTTAAGGCTAAAAAAAATTGGCTGCAAACTACACGGGCTTGTGAGTATGTGTGTTGAGGAAAAGACAGGACTGAGAAAGGACTGAGAAAGGACAGCCGACCCTACAATACTGATGATAAACTGTGAACTAAGCTCATTAAGCATTTGGGAAGAAGTTTTTGTTGGCTGAAAAAAAGGAATAATGGTAAATCTACAAAGCATAGGCTGCAGGCTTGATGCAGAACAGCCCTTCCCGACTCGCAGAATTAAAACCTACCAGGATGTCTGTGTAAATCCTGAGTAACAGCAGAGTAATATAAAGTTCCATAAAACAAATCAGCTCCCTTCCTTTACGTGACTCTCTATCACACTGCCTTCCAGAATATAACAGGAGCAACTTACGGAGGGAGAATGCTACACGGTGTAAAGGGATAGCTGCATCTGGCCCCAGATAAACACAGCAAGCCCGAAGAAGTCTTCTGAAATGAATTAGCTGGGAAGAATTAAAATAAATCCCAACAATTCTCAGCAGGTGCAAGAAAAAATAACGTGGGTAGCAGCTTTTGTAGCACATCTTTATCTAAAGCATCGAAGCATTTTAAGACCTGTCTGGTTAACAGAGCTAGGGGACAATCAGTGTGTAAGGTGAAGGTCCTTGTAAGTAACTAACAGCAAGAACTTAATAGAAACTCCTCTGAAAGGCCAAGATCCTGTTGTCGACAACTGCACACAAGCAGATGAGCACAGAGACTTGTCCATATTCTATAAACAGACCTCTGCTAACAGACAGCTTGAGATTTGACTGCAGATATCCTCAAAGCAAGCAGAGGATGTTCTGCAAAACATGAAGAATCCTTGTACCTGTGAACCGCAAAACAAGCGGGGACAAAACACTGAAACCTGACACTTTACTCCTGTGCCTGCAAGATGATGTAAAATGGAGCATCTTGCCATGCTTCCCACTGCAAACCGGTTTTAGCTGATTTACTAGGAATGTTTTCTGCACATGGCCTGCAAAAAATACAATTAAGATGCAAAGCACACATGTATTAGGCCTCAGACACGAGTAGTTAGATTTAAATTAAAGTGATCACTGATTAAAGCACCAGTGTTAATCATGATTCAAAACAGCAAGCAAGGAACTTTGATTTAAATGATTGATTTTAATCCTGCTTTTCATTTGTACTTTTTAAGCGGTTTTCCTAAAGGGAGGGCTGAATCTCATTGGTAAATTTGGCCATTTAAACCACACTGATCTGCAATTAACCCCTGGGTTTATGCTAAATTTGAATCTTTTGCTAGACAGGAGGATACAATTGTATCTATATTCACAATATAAACTTATTTTTGAAGTACAGTATTTACTCGGGATCTTAAACATTTTTATTAAGCTTGAAAACAATGAATGAGACATTTCCTAGATGACACTTAGACACGCTCCTACATGTGCTTCATGTCAAGCTCCGCTAGGACGGACTAGAATACTGTGAGAAAGACCACATAAAAACATTCAGACAGCTAAAAAGCCTTACATAAAGAGTACCCAGCTTGTACTTCAAAAGGTTTGCATTTCAAATTGTCTCTGTGAGACCAAAGAAATCATTAACTTCAGCAGCAAAAAGAGGTTGAAAATGCTGGCTAGACAGCAGCGTTTCAGCACCCAGACGTGCAAACAGAGCAATATTTAAGAGGCTCTCAAGAACGCCCGCGCCAGGTCAGTAGTCAGTTCCCACAGAAATCCCCTGGAGTTGAAATCAGTGGGTCTCAGATACTAAATATAAGCATGGCTGAAAAATCTCCTAATTTCAGGTTAAAAGGTATTTTAAAATGTCTCCTCCCACGCTCTTCAAGCTTTTCCAATTAAGAAATCTCACCCATTACTTGTTTAAACAACAAATACGCTTATTTTTATTCAAATAATTTGACATTGACTAAGCTTGCTATAAACTATTCGACTGCCACAAATTCAAACCTAACCACTTCCTTTTTCAAGGAAATAAAAGCATTCCAATGAAAAATGTTTAAATATTGACACAGGTCATAAAAAATACACTGAGATGAGCCAATATACCAAGAAGATCATCAGAATCACCACATCAAGTGATAAAGTGAGATCTGGCATAATTAAGAAAGAATTAAGCCTTCACATTTTGGTTGTGAAACCGGTAAAATAAAGTAGAATATGAGTATTACACAGTCCTATCTGTTGTCTCACACGCCACAAATCTCCAATCCAAAGAGTCAAGAGCTCCACTGCTTCTGGGCTTGAGAACCTACAAGAAGATTGTTCTTAAAGCAGAAAGGAAAAACACCAGAAATCAAAGCAGGATTAACGGCAGTAGTAAACCAAAAAAAAACCCCTAAAACGAAGAGTTTTTGAAAAAAGTCTAGACAGAATGGGGTCAAGGAAGACACGTACCAAGTTTAACATCCCCAATTAGAAGTACAACAACATCAGAAATTGGAGCGAAGGAATAAAATGCAAAAAGACAGAAAGTGAACAACGCCAGGGGTTTAGAGCTCCTCCTCTGATCATGCAAGAGGTAAAGTCTCCAGAGTGCACTCATTTTTAGGGGAAAAAAAAAAAATCACCTGCAGGGGGTGAGAGAAGATAGCCAGATATGCTAGGAATTGCCAGAAGGTGAAGGGGTGCAAAGGGTCAAGAAACACATCAGATGCTCTGAGTGCTCTCACACACACACTGTCACCCCACTGTGTTCCCAGCCCAGCCGGGCCAACAGCAGCCCCAGCACGGAGCAGCGCAGCTCACACTGTGAGGACACATCTCCTGGTACAGCTCCAGCGCACACAGAAGCCCAGCATGGCAGAGGTTGGAAGGGACCTCTGGAGATCATCTCGTCCAACATCCCTGCTCCAGCAGCTCACCCAGAGCAGGGGGCCCAGGGTCACATCTAGGTGCATTTGGAATCTCTCCAGAGAAGGAGACTCCACAACCTCTCTGGGCAGCCTGGGCCAGGCTCCCACACCCTCACACCAAACAAGTTTCTCCTCCTGTTCAGGTGGAACCTCCTGGGTTCCAGTTGGTGCCCACTGCCCCTTGTCCTGTCTCTGGGCACCACTGACAAAAGTCTGGCCCCATCCTATTACCCCTGCCCTTTAGCTCTTGATCAGCATTGATCAGATCCCCTCTGAGGCTTCTCTTCTCCAGCTCAGCAGCCCCAGGGCTCTCAGCCTTTCCTGCGCACAGAGATGCTCCAGGCCCCTCAGCACCTTTGCAGCCTCCGCTGGACTCTCTCCAGTAGTTCCTTGTCTCTCTTGACCTGGGGAGCTCAGCACTGGACACAACACTCCAGAGGTGGCCTCACTAGGAGAGTAGATGGTGAGGAGAACCTCCCTTGGCCTGCTGCCCACACTCCTCTTCATGCACCCCACAGCCTACTGGAAAAGCTGCAGGTCTTAGAGAATAGGGGATCGAGTAAACCTGCCTGAAGACAGGAGACCACAGGGCTCCTAACACTAGAATGAGACTAGACAAAGGACCCATCCACTCAAAACGGACAGTACTAAAGGCTTAAATAAAACACATCATTAGATAAAGTGGGGTAACTTCACAAGCCTCCCTTCCCTTCTGAAGTTTAATAGTTTAGGGCATGCTACTTCTGTGAAAAAGAAGAGCTTGCAACTCTTTTGACCCTCCTAACTTAGCCATCTGCCAGAAAGTAGAGAGAATATGAGCTTCAAAATGATTAACCAGGAATTGAGACTGTTACACTCAGTGCAACCCACAACATCAGTCCATTAACCAGCTCTGATTCAAGTAACAAATAGCAGATTTCTTCATTAGGAAGACGTTCTACGAGGTCAGGCAGCCATCAAGAAGCAAAAATAGATGGGTCACATGAATTTTTAAGACATCTGGGGAGATACCTACAGGAAAATTCACAAGATTAAGTCGTGCTGGTAAAGCATATGGAACATGGCAAAGCCAGCCTACCACCAAGACAAGGTTATGGCATCTGAGAAAAAGACAAAGCTGCACTCATGTCTTCCGCATGCGATTTAAATGCTCCCTACTCAAACACCTCAGAATTGCCAAGCAGTTCCACATGCGTTCTTCCAATCAGACTTAAAAAAAGGTCTTGATACTATGACTGAAAGGTGTCCCTGAGAAATTTAGGCTTGCAAAGCCAAGGAAAACAGGCCCACAAAGGCAGTGAGTACACACCTAGTTCCTCTTGACTTCAGCAAGAGTTTGGAACTTAAAGTACTTCCGCTAATCTGGTACTTATAATGAAAGATGAAACCCACCGTGGAACCAAGAGGCTTCTATCAGACCCTGGTACACCCTTAGCGTACATTGATGAGCTTGCAACTCAATATGAACCTCACTGCAGAGCTGATAAGAGGAATTGAACCTCTTATCTTGTAATCCTAAATAAGGATTACAGCCTAACACTTCAACACTCAGCCATCTTACCTGTGACCTTCATAAGTCAATGATTATTCTCAATCAACCACCAAGACATCAGCACCTTACACTTCATCTTTGGCATGAGCTGGTACATTTGCCATCACCTCAGCCTACTTATTTATGCAGAACTTGGTCAACTAGGGACTCTCCCAGGAGACAACCAAATCTTCAACGTAACCATCATCATTCACACCTTTATAGTAATGCCAAGTATAATTGGAAGCCTTGCAAAGTGCCTCATCCCACTTGTACCTGGAGCCTCAGACGTAGCATTCCCAAACATTTTAGCTTCTGATGGCAAACTCAAACCGCTTTCATCACTGAAAGCAGCCTCTCCCCTCTGTACTTCCTCTAGCTAGTAAGCTGAGCACAGAGCAGGACTAGTTCCACAATGGCCTCAGGAGAGCTTTGGACCACACCACAGGAATGGCTGTCACAAGGGCAGTGTAATTCACATGTCAGAAGGGTCCCTACCTGGATGTCAGTGTCCTTCACAGGTTCAAGAGGCTCAAATGTTGTGGCTGCACTTAGACTCTCCAGTCGCTGAGAGATGTGAGATATGTCAAGCCCTCTAGACCCAAGAAGAACAGATCTACGTGGGAGAAATTGCACAGGTATTAAATTAGTATTGAAGGGACAGAACTTTAAAACCAAATTCATTGCCAGTATCTAGGTCAGCAGCTACCCATGTACAGACAGCGCTCCCAGCTGGGTTACACAAACAGCACAAAACCCAAACACTGAGCAGCCCTCTGAGTGTCTCCAACCACCTCAGCCCTGCTGAGCTCTTTCTGCTGTTCCACTGCAGTACTGCACAGCTGCCAAGTCCTTCCAGAGAGAAAAAATTCCATAACATGTTGGTAAATGTCTTCAGCAGCAGCCAGAACAAAGTACTGCACTTTTTGGCTTTCGTGCCTGAAATGAGGAATAGTAGCTCCTCAGAAATCCTTCAGGTACTAAATTTTGTTTTGTAAGTAGGAGAAAGGTGGGGGGAAAAATAAAACACGAACAACCACCCAGCTTTGCAGTCATTCTCTCTCTCCCGGGCATGTCCTCTCGCAAGATTCCCCACACATGGGAAAGCAAACCCATAAACGGCAAAGAGAACTCCTCTGCAGAGAGTTTCCCGTGCCGGCGCTCCGTACTTACGCTTTAACATCTGCAGTCTCCTGGGAAGTGCGGGTCAGAGTGCGGGAACGCAGGCGCTCCCCAGCCTGCTGGATCTCCTGCAGGTTGCGTTCTACATGAGGGAGCTCGGAGATACCTTCTGTCTCGGCTGCGAGCTGTTCTGCCTGCTGCAGAAGCTCTCCAAAGCCTTCAGTATCCATCTCTGCTGCAGGTTTCACTCAAGATGCACAGAAACCTGCGGAGAAAGAGAGATTCTTGCTTAGCTATGAACAGTTCCACATCTGCGGGGGCACAGACAAACCAGGTCTTCTAGAAGACGACGCTCTTCTGCCCAATCTCCCCAAGCACTAAACATCAAGGAAATACTTTCTAGTGGTCTCTTTCAGAGAGCTTTGCCTCGCAGGACTACATCAAGGCAGATCCATGGGCCTGTCAGAAGCAGGATGCAGATGCCATATCACAGTTCAGCTATTGCCTTGATATAACAGGAGAGTGAAAGCAGAGAAGTCCCTGTGATGAATTTGGTGTTAATTTAGCTATAAACTACTTGTATACACAAATGTATCAGTAGTTTGGAGAGTTGGATTTGATGAGCCTCAGGGGTCTCTTCCAACTCCAGATATTCTATGATGTTATATTTTTATGTATCATAAAAGGAGATACACACAGACTGTGTGGACTGAAAACACACAACTTGACAACATGAGGTGAAATTAAGAGCAAACCAGTGCTAATCCATACGTCATTAACCCCCAAAGTCCAAAGAAATAAGAACGTGTTGTTCCACTGGAGAATACACGTCTGACTTCGATGCACGCAGGAAGTTTTAGCGGTGCTCACGAGAATTGCTTGCAAAGACCAAATGAGAGAGCAGCTAAACAATGCAGCATAAGGCAAGGATGTCACAATGAGGTCACTAGTGTGTTGTGCAGCTCCACACTCAGAACAGGGCCTGTTATATTTTTATTTATTTATTTTGTACAGAAAGGGCAAGAAATGTACATGCTTGGGATCAGTGTGGAAGGAAACCCGCGTAGGTGCAATGGCGTCCACATTAATGACATGTGAAACTCAAACCCTCAGCTTCACACACCAAACCCAGGATCTGCAGCTAGATCAGCCACACTATGAGCCCCTGGAATCTCCGTAAGGCCACAAGAGAAGACCAGAAGAAGAAAGAGTCTTGCTGAACGGTGCTACAGACATGAGAATCTCCAGTAAAATCTCTCTCTCAGCATTTGTACCCTAACCCAAAGAGCCTGAGATCAAATGACACCAACCAGATCTCCAGTGTTAACTCCAGCTCTTCATCATCTAACTCAAAGCTAAAATCAATGGAGACTATCTGGCTCAAGGGAGCCCACCCAGAAGAACACAGAGCATTTTTGCAAACCAAAAATAGCCCACAGTTCAAGTATTTCTTGGTATCCCTCAACCACACCAAAGCAATTTAACAACTGGAATATTCCTCACATTCTCCATCTCACCACCATTCCCAAGCACAACTACCAGTGGCACCAGCACCGCTTTTGTCCGTCTGGACAAGTGATTTAAAAGCACTGCATGATGATTCATCCAGACATATGCAACCGGAAAGTGATCTCTGCCGCCTGGGTGCCAGGACAAACCCTCCCAGTCCACATCCAGGAATGGAGAATTTCACAAGTGCTCCCCACCCACTGCTGGAAAGCTGGGAGCTACTGGGGGAGGCAGCAATCCTATTTGCACTGACTTGTTAATCAGGTGAGATAGCAGAGACAGGATTTGTTTGAACAGATTAGCAAGTCACTGAGATGGAGGGGACCGGGAGGGCTGGTGGTGGAAATCAGCAGTTTCATGCCCTGCAATGCAGTATAAAACATCTTCCTGGTGTTTACTTGTGATAACTCAGGTGTGGTCCTGCCAGAAGCTGCCTCTCTTGGCAGACGCTGACAGAACAGCCACACTCCCCTACTGTTAGCAACTGATCAGATCCTCTGGGAACAGCGACCGCAAGAACAGCGCAGACTCCAGCTTGATTTGATCCGATCCAGTCCACTTCCTCTTTTCATTACCAACAACATCAAAAGCCAGAAGCCCAAGCACTCACTTCTCAGAGCACTGAAACCAAGAGCATGGAGAGTCAGTGCACTATAAACCTGCACCTTTCAGCTGTAGACTCCACATCAGCAGCATATAAACTCTGTCCCATAAATTTGCAGGTGTAGGACAATTGCAACAACTCTGAGATTGAACTGAATTCAGCAAATATAGAATAAACTAGTTATTTTTGAGCCAATTATAACCAAGCGCTAGAAATGACACTTCAAAACTTATCTAGAGAGCCAACACTAACCGGCTTTTCCTAAGTGACAGAATTGAAATATTTAGAGCAAGTAACAGCACACAAAAAAAAACAACTTTGTCTCCACCCTGACAGAATTTACTGCATTCAGGAGACTGCAGTCTGACTCTCGGCGCTGCTGTGCAAGATGGAAACTGCTACCACAGTAACGAGCAGAGCCACGGCAGATTTTCACGTCTGGCTGGGGAAGGAGCAACAACTGACACCTAAGGGAAAGAAAATACATCAGAAATTAAACTAACTTCTGTGGAATCAGATCAACCTTGGGCTAAAAGCCAGGACTGAAAAGGCTCTTCTGTAAAACAGCTTTGATGACTTATCAATAGAAGCTGCTGCGTTAGGCTGCTATTCCATTAAACCCCAGTTTAATGGTTCCCCACCATTAAAAACCCCAAATAAACATGATGATGGTTGAACCAGCACAACAAATACATCATTTTATGCTGCCATCACACAGGCCAACACTGAACTCAGCAACATCCCCTCACAAGTCTTCTTGCAGACAGTCCTGCCAGAGGTTCCTGTGGGCCCAGCTCCTCCACTGCCCACTGTGGTGCCAGCATCGCCTGCTGGACACAACAGACAGAGATGGCTCCTCAGTGGCCCTGCACAGGGAAGGACACCACTGAGAGAGCTCAGCAAGACACAACCAACCTCAACAGAAGCCACCCATANTGCTAGGTTGTGACTCATCCACAGGTCAACTCCAACTCAGGGCCCACAGCTCAGACCCCAGCACTTCAATATTGTACAAGTTGATTGTATTTAAGCAAAAAAACCCCACCTCAAAAATATGACAACAGGTTTCTTATATCTATTCAGACGGATTGTAAATGATGATTTATCACCCAAAACCTCCTCAAGAGCACTACAACGCTATCTGACAAAGAACGCTGTAGCTATTATACTCCAAATACAGCCACGATGAACGTTTTGCTGTACTAGCTTCAGAAAGACACACTACAGTGTGTGCACAAGCATCTGTTGCGCTTCACATTGACAGGCTTCGAGTCATCTAATTAAGTGACTTTGAGAAACAAGCTAAAAAAATGGAGGTTTTTCCAGTGCCTTCAAAGAAAGGAGGAAGATGTCACAGGGGAGAAGGAATGCCTCATCCACTACATGCAGAGTAGCTGAGGGACAAATACAGCTCAAGCTGCAAAGAGTAAGTAGGAATTCCTTCAAAAATAGGCAAGGAAGAGGAAGAAATCCAGCATCACCTTCTTGCAGAGGCTCCTGCCCCAGACGCAGACTGATGAGTTGGGATCAGCTTCTTTTGGAAGAAAGACAAGAGCACACTAGTAAGAGAAAGTTGGTGATTCTTCACTTGCTGCAATCGAGACCTGAGGTAAAAGTGCTTTTTCAACAGCTTCCAAGCCCGAGCTGCTACAGCAAGTGTAGCAGCTTCTGTCTACGAAGCTAAACATGAGTAAGTAAAAGGCCCATTCTGCAGACCTGGGGAAATTGTACGAACAGCAGCAATGACACCGAGCTGTCGCACGGCACCGTGTGTAAGCAGCCATCCAGATACTCCAGAGAGGAAGTCAGCCACATAATCCCCATGGCTAGGAAACGCAGGGAGGGAAGTCAAAGAGCAGGTAGCCAAGTTTTTGTTCGTTTTTAAAGAAAAGCACAATGGCATTTATAGGATATTAGTTAGACACTGCAATAAGCTGCCTTTGCAGGACGCAGATGCTCTGTGCCTGTAGCTTTTCAAGAGCAGGACAAGCACAGAGCAGAAATGGTGTTGATCTACTGAGCCTTCACTGAGGGCAGAGACACCTCTTTGGGGTCAACTCGTGAGGTCTCTTCCTGCCTTATTTCCCACATTCTACAAGCAGAAGCAACCAAGTACAACCCAAATATCTGCTGTGTGTTTTCAGCAGATCACACTCTAGTACAGAAAGCACAATAATAAATGTTTAATCAGATCTAGAAAAGGGAAAACTCCATATCCTAGATACACTAAACCCATACGAAATCAGGATAGGCCAGGGTGAAAACAAATACCTAAAAGCTCCAAGCTATACTAGGTGCTCCATCTGGTACAACAGCCTGTTCCCCCAGCAACAAAAGGCTGATGAAGGAAAATCCTAAGTAGGCCATGCAACTATCTCCCCAACTTATTGTTTCTTCTACTGTACTCCAATTAATCCTTCCAGAGACTTTCAGTCCTGTGTGTTTTGTTCTTCATCTCGTCTGCAGGTAGACATGCAAAAGTCCCACCTTCCTGTGACCTCAAAGGGCTCTTACAGTACATGTATTGAACTAAAGTGTTTTTTCAAAGCTTTAAAGGCAACGACAACCAGATTTTTGCTCTTGTGCTGTGAGAAAAGACAAACAAGGGCAGGTGACTCTTCTCTGTTGTCTTGTTTAACCTGAAATTGAGGAATAGGCATTTTAAATTATTTCTTCCAATACAGACTATCACATGTTTGTCAACACTGCCTGTTAGCTACTGTCTGACTTTGAAGTTCCTCACACTGGTCTCACGTCCCCACTGGCAGCTTTGCCACCTTATCACTCTCCCTCTTTTCCACATACTTAGTACTTTTATTTTGAGCACCAGCTCTGTAGAGCGCTAACTTCCACAGGTCGCAAACTGATCCTCGCTAAACACAGCATTTAGTTTGGGATTTGGAATTCCTCACATGAAAACCCAGATCCTCACTGAATTTCCTGTGACATCACCACAGGAACACCACGGCTTTAGATGACACAATCACATACATTCTCCCAGCAACTTTTAAGCCCCAGATGCTCTCCCAAGGAGTAGGAAACCCTTTTAGAGACACAACATAAGTGAACAGCAGTAAAGTGCACAAGAACTGGCTTTTCTTTGTCCCTCATACCTTAGCTCTCCATGACTTAACTACTGTCTCCTAAGACAACAGGGCCAAATTGAAGGAGCAAATTAGCCCTTGTTTGCACTTGGCCTTTAATTCAACCCCTTCCACTCGCTGTTAATATATTCTGGTTTAGAATAATACTGGGACAGAAATGGCACCCAGCACCCTGTAGTAGCTGCTAATTCAATACTGACAGCCAGTGCATTCACAGCTTAGCTTTTAATACAAAGGCAGTTCACTGTCATGTCACAGATATTTGGCTGCTGCCTGCACTTGGGACCAAACAGCGAGAGTAAGTCAGTCTGCACACTTGACAATGACTCTGGGAACATCAGAACTGTAGCACAGAGTGAATTTTGTCTAGGAGAGACTAACAAATACCATTCCTTAGGTTCAAGAACAGAGTTCTGCACCTGAGGTGCTCTGTAAGAAATCCTTGTAGTGACTTTCACCTGTTTTGCATTAGCACAGCTGTTGGTAGAGAAGACTCTTGAGCTGAGGTAGGGGAAGAGGGCTAGCCATCCCTCTCATTCAAGGATAGTCTGACAGGTCCACATTAAGTGTTAGACAGCTATCCTGTTCTGCATCAGACTTACTGATCCGAAAAACACAGAGTCCCAAGGATCATTTAGGCTTCACCTTTTGCATTTGAGTCTTCTTTATCCTGCCAGGCACATATGAAAGCAATGCTTGGCAACTACCAGGTCACATCAGCTTACCAAAACCTGCTGTGAAACAGAAGTTGAGCCAGGAGCAGTGTAGGGAACGCTGTGCCTTTCACAGGCTCTCACCACCAGACACCCAGCAGCTATTCCCCAGTCAGGAACCAACCCCTAACCCCACCGTGGAAGCCAAAGCGCACACAGACCCAGACCCACTCCCCTGACACCTCCCCATTCAAGCAACGAGCCTCTGCTCCCCCAGGCACCAACACGGCACCTTGGTTAAACGCTACACTCTTTCTCCACAGCTGAGCTTTGCACCACTGACCGGCACAAAGCAGCCCGGATGAAGAGACTACTCCTGGCACACACAAGGCCTGTCCCGCCGCTTTAACAGCGGTTATTTCACAGGAGCCCCAGCAAGGCCCACGGGGAGGCCTTCGGTGCTCCCCACCAGCCTCCCGCCGCAGCGGCCTGCCCTGAGGCTGAGGGCCTC
>VZZY01003392.1:0-17742 GCA_013400335.1 Eurystomus gularis | reverse complement strand
AAGTTCATAAGGCTGAGACTGAGAAAGAACAACAACGGGAAAGATGGTTTGGCAGTTGCTGGACTGGAAGCAATGAAGCCACTGACTCTTTTTATGTTGACCACTGGATCTGTCACAGGTGATGATCACACAGTGAACTTCACATGGATATAGAGGACTGACCAGTAGAGTTCAGTAAAGGCCTTGGATTGAAAGATCGTTCTATGTGATTGTAGCTTCCATAATGAAGTTCCAGACTGCTCATACACTACCTCTGTTAGGCTTGATCTCACTGTTACCACTGCAATTCAGCCTCACTGAAGACCTATGCTGAGCTCCAGAAACACATAGTTAAGAAGTCCTTGGCTGCAAGTGCAAAGCTAACAGGCAAACATAGTAATATTTTATTTACTCTTAACTTCATGGTCAGCAGCAGACAGATGGAAGGAGTGACTAAGCTATATATTCACTGAAGTGGATACTTGAAAGAAGGTGGTCCTTTGTATTCAGGGTACAGCATGATCTATTACATGTTCTTTCTGAAACAATTTTTTTGTGAATAGTAGACCAAGAGTGGATTTTAGGTCACTTTGCCCTGAACAAATTCTTACTATTTATTCTGTGGCAGCACCTATAGACTGTAGTACTCCCGCACTTGAAAGCAACAGCAAGAACTGAGATACAACTGCCCTACCAAAGTATTCAGGGATTGCACAACGATGCTTTTATTTAAATACTTCTACACTGTTTTTCTACAAGTAGATCAAAGCACTCTCATACTTTTATGTTAACTGACAAAAATTTTCACCATCCCTGAAGATAACATGGTTCTCATCTCCAACTTAAAAACATGGAAAACTAAGCCCATAAAGAGAAAAATTAGATGCCAGACATACTGTCTTTCAGTAAAGAGATCCTTCTTTTATCTGTCTCTGTGCTCGCTGATTCAACAGGATGTTCAGCACATACTTAACTAACCAGCTTCAGGTGAGCTATTTGATCTGGTTCTACTGCACTTCTCACATATTTAAAAGTAAAAATTACAATCTTTCCTTTTCTTTCTTTTTCTAGGCCTCATGTGGAGCTCTTCATATAGGTCTTCAGTCCTGTAAAATAGTAATTAGTAATGATAAACTGATGTTCATTTTTTTTTCCTGTCAGTGTAGATATTTGTAACATTATTAGGATGGTGTATTGTCTTAGATAGTTCCTGCCTAATATTTCTATTTCACTTCATTTCAGCCATTAGTTTTTTCCTCTGGTATTATTACTTTCCACATGGTCCCTTATATTGTTGAATTTGACTATACACAGATGTTGCCCTGCACATTTCTAATAAAATAGAACAAAGACTCAGGACACAAGTACACTGCACTGAAATTAACCTGCTGAGATGCTCTTAAAACTGTACCCTGCTTTGATGGAAGTTACTTATTTCCTTTACCTTTTTATGCCTGCAGATTTCTAAATTCATTGCCATAAAGTAGTGAAAACAATGCATATTAAACAATTAAATATACCTCCTGCTTATTCTCACAGAGCACATAAAACCTTTAAAAGTCTATGAAGAGTTTAATAAAAAAGGAAAAGGATGAGGTGTCTGTTAAGCAGATGAGAAGAGTTCTTCTTAGATAAGTAGATAGTCTGCAAGAACATGAGACTTACTGAATATAGCTACAGTAGCTGAGATTACACAGCCTTCACAGAACCCCTGGTATCTTTAACCTACAAAATCGAAGTGATTTCCTGATCTAGACCAGGGATTGTTTACCTGGGAAAAAGAAAGTGGAATATGACCTGAATGCTTTGGGAAACTGTAGCCGGAGAAGGTACAAATCTCTTTGCTTTCATCTACCACCTGAGGCTGTTTAAGGGAAAGCTGCCATCTGGTGCTACAGAGTTTTCTGCAGGTTTTCCTAAGGCTTTGTCTCTGCTGTCCTCTTGTGCTCAAGAATTTTGCAGCCGAGTGAAAATGAATGCTGTCAGCTTTAACAAATGAGCAGTGCTGTGCTTTAGTGAAAGGGGTTATTTTACAATGTTTAAATCCTTCACAATTTTACAAGTTCATTAATTCTGAGACACTCTTTGTTCCTGCTAGAATTAGTGAGTTGTGGATGTTTTTAGGATGCCTTTCAGTACCCGGATTTATGCTTTAGCTCATGGATGCTGATTTCCTGTCTGCTGTTGCTTTCTTGTTGATATTGATGCTGTAATTTTGTCTTGTTAGAATTATTTTTTAATTAATTGTATCGTGTAATACTAACCTCTCCCCTCCCCCATGCTACAGATGGGGAATTGCTCTGAAATGGCTGGGGATTAGGTTTGACCTGATGTCCTCAACTGTTAATTATATCACAGTATTAACAAATTGAAAAGCCTCCTCATTAGAAATATACAGAAAAAAACCCTAACTGACTGTGTTAGCAGAATAGCTGCAATGTCAAATGTGAACAAATGTGTTTTCATTTGGAGGGGGAAGCAATAGGGTGGGAATAACTCAAGACACTGCTCTGTGTGGGCGGCATCTCTTTCTCTAATACACAGTTGTCCATGATTCACCATGAGTCATGCAAGGTAAGCCTGACAGCAGCTCAACTGCATTGTAAAGTGCAGTACAACTGCATCATTTTAGCCTGAGGGGATTGAAGTGTGCATAGTTTTTACATGGAGATTTTTCTAATCAGGATTCTGTGTTCGGGGTTTTTTTTTGGCCAGATTTTACTTTATGTAATTGAGGACTGTTCATTGGTAGAGAACCAGGACAGTTTTGTGTTGTGCATTTTTGCATTAATATATGTTAATGATCCTATATTTATCTGTAGCAGGAATTTCAGTCCTGCTAGAATGATCATAGGCTCTTCAAATTGTATCCTTAGTGAAATCTACATGCTACATATACTTCATTTTGTATTCAGACAGAACTGGTGTGGACATGGTACACAGCTGGGTGAATATACTACACCTCTCTCTGCACATCCCATTGGATACTGTGCTATGCATGGAAATGCTGCCTCCATGGTAATTGTTGTAGGGCTATTGTTCTCTGCATTGAAATATTGGTAGCAAAAAAGGTTTTGGTGCCGTTGAGACACAGGTGTGTAAAATTGGATTTTGCATGTGCTCAGAGGTTCTTTAAGGTGAATGCAGAGGAGCAGGGCTAAAGTACCAGGACCTTAGTCATTCTGGCTGCTGAGCACTGCAGAGGACATGGAAAGTGCCAGGGCAGTTGTGTGGTGGCGGTATGGTGGGTTTCCAAACCCTCAAAGAAATGCAGGGAAACCCCTCATTATAGAGGGGGCCAGCACTTCTGGCTCGTGGCTGTCAGCAGCGTCTGCCACTGCTATTTTCCAGACTAGCGGAAGGGGTGCTTTGCTACTGGCATGTGAGATGTTGTGAGCACCATCCCACAGTGGGGTGGGTGAGATGGGCTGGGGGCATGAGAACACTAGTCTTCAACCTTGCCTGTCTTAAGCATTGTATTTCTGGGGATATAATACTTGGTTCATTCTTGCCATGGAGAAAAGACTAAGCATACATACTACAGATGAGATAATGCGAGCCCAGAGGAAAACACAACTAGCTTTGCTGCTGTTGAAAAGTTCTAACTCAGATTCATAGTGATGCCAAACTATTTGGTGTGCAAAATCAGAACAAAATGAGGAAAACAGCAACTGAAACATCTTGTAAAGGACTTAGATGACTTATTCTGTGTTCTGAAGTAAGACTGTTTACTAGGCAACTCTAATACTCAAGCAATAAGGCACTGAACAGGGATAAGGATGCTCCTAGTTATGGCTTCCAGAATCAGTGTTATTTGGGAGGATGGCAGATTGCTGGGGTTTCTGACTGACCTAAAAATTAGCAGCTTATTAAGGCCCTGATCAGGACATTGTACAAATACAGAATGCCTCTGGCCATTAGACTTTAGTGCACCTCCATTTCTCTATGTCTAATATTCAGGATTAATGACTGGCAGCTCCATGCATAAATTGTGGTAAATTCCTTTGTGCTGAGGGAGCAGCAATGAGAGAGGTATTCAGGTGTATTTTTGTGAGTAGCTGCTATAAGAAAAGTCTGTTGCCTAGCATCTAGGTGTTAAAGAAACGCGTGCCCAGCAATCTCATGTATCTGTTAAAAGGTTAAAAGCAGGTGTGAGTAACAAGTAGTTTATAGTGAATAAACATCACATCTTTATAGTATATCCAAACGATCCTGATGATCTGGTAATCACCAGATCCTTTGAAAGGAGCATAAACCAAATACATACTCACATGCAAATGCACCCATGTGGACACTTACTTCACTGTTGCTGTAGTCTGTGTGATGACATTTATTCTGTGCAAATGAGGTGTAAAATAACACAAAAATCCCTGTGACCCTCTACCTTTGCACCAGCGCAGTCCAGAGGAAGAAACTGACCCTTATGGCCTATCATTAGTCACCTGGGCTTAGCAGTGCAGGACATGAAATAAGAAATCAACGAACAGACCTTGACTAGATGTGATTTCTTTATCTTAGCAGTACTTTTATAAAAATGCATATGGACATAATATTATACGAATACAGAGACTTGAGAAGTATTGATTAGGAATTATAGAAATAGAGTTAGGCAGATTGATTTGGAGGATACATTATTTGCCAGAAATGGACTTCCGAGGTGACCAAAATGAGTTTTAGTTTATCAATTTTGTTTGTTTAAGCTTTAAGCTGAACAAAGCTAAGAAACCCGAACCATGTAAAAAATTGGAAAATATTTTAAATAACCATGTGCCAATTAAGTAAATGAATAAAAAAGAGCTGTAGTAAACACACACAAAATATTTGCTTGTCCTGAAAGGAAAAAATATGGAGAAAATTATGCAGGTCATTCTGAATAGAATACTCAGAAGCTATGGTTAGGGTGATCTATTGAGCCAGAGTTCAGAAATTGATTAAACACTTGTGATATCATGTCACGATCAGTTATTAATCTAATGAACCATTAATAAGGTATCCTTAATATAAGTGTGACTAAAGGGAAACTTCACAAAGGCACTTGCAAATAGTCTTGCAGACATCCTCTTATCAGTGGAGAAGAGACTCAACCTAACTTATGCCAGACCATTTAACTAAGGCTGGAACAACACAAAAATTCAATCTAAAATATTTTCTTATATTTAAAACATCTCAGGTAGGAACATTCTCCCTGGAACAGTGCCTGAAGCTAACCACATATAACTGGTGATGATGTCTAACCATAGAAATATATACAAAGTTCTCCTTGCTAGCACATCATCTTTGCTCACAACTGAAGGGCACCTGAGTGAAGGAGCTGTGCTAGAAGTCCTAAAGCATAGTATAGATTATATACAGAAATATTAAGCCAGCAGTGGTGTACTAAAAATGTTGTTTCTAAGCTTGCTGAACTCCACAGAAACAGTTCTTATTTTATAGAAAAGGCTGTAAGTGTCTGAAACGTCACTAAAATGGTGCATCAGATTTGAAGGGCAGAGTCAATGACAGGAAAGAGCAATAGGACTGTTAGCAAATGGAAGGGAGAAGGGATGGAACATCTAAGACTCCTCTGGAAAAGCAGATCCAGTTCACACATCACCTCCTTGTAGCAGGAGTCAGAAGGTAAAAAGGAAACACAGTATTGTAGACAAGAAACCAGGAGCTGGGATAACTGCAGAGAGATGGAAATGACTTAGTCCCCAAATTTCTCCCCATTGCCAAGAAAAAGGCAGCTTGCAAAGTGCTTATTTGATTTGAATAGGCACTTCATAAGTGGATCAGAAGCCAGGGATAGTAAACTGCAATTAATAGCTAATGAGCAGAGAATAGCCCATCGCTGCTATTCTGGCTTCTGGACCTTCCCAACGGCCAGGTTCTTGCCTGCAAACGGGTCCTGTAGGTAGGTCTTGTGGGCTGCTCCTTCGGCTTGCCTGCATATTGGGTCCTGTAGGCAGGTCCTTCTGCCTGCCTGCAGATGGGTTCCTGTGGGCAGCTCCTGCTGTTTGCCTGTGGGAAACAGTCTGGTTTTTTTTTTTTTTTTAAAAATTAACCAGGAAAATCCCTTTTACTTCTATGCCTCTATCCTGACCTTGACCAACTGGGGCTGAGTTTTAAGCCTTTCAAATACACCACAATCAAACCCAAATCAAAGCAAACTAAACTTAGCTAAGGCAGGTCTGATAGCTCATATGATAATTGCCCAAATTAAAAAGTGTCAAACAAGTCTGAGAACAAAAGACTGGAAGTAGGCGTCCTGTATAGTTTTCAGCAGTCTAGCTATCTGATTCTCTTTGTGGTGCAAATTATTCCTCCAAGGCTATGTTACTAACACAGACAGGCCCTTTCTTATACAACTGCTGAGCTGCAGAAGGTCATAGTAAGGCCTGAGCTGTATAGCTGCTTGCTGATGTCTTCAGCGGATTAAAAAATGTATGTGTGAAAAGCAATGGCCACAAATTCATAGACAATTTTGAAAAATGTTTTCAGAATTTTTCTGGCCTCTTTGCACACTTACTTGCCCTCTAATTAAGTTAACCAATAATAATAACAATAACAAAAATAGATTAAAAAACGTCTAGCTTCTATGAATCTTTGGGCATTTCCACCCAAAGGAAGACATAATGAGCTTGTTTTCTACGAGAGACACGCACTCATCTATCATGGGTGAGTGCCTTCAATTCTGAAATCTCATTAATTTGTTTCAGACAAGGCAACATCAACTCGAATCAAGGTATGAAGGTATTACGTCACAACATCATGCATCATCATGCACTGCTGCAACATTAAGACACAATGATGCCAACTTGTATGTTTTGAGTCCCACTGAGGAAAGGGGGTGTTAAGAGTGGTATCCTATCATCTGCTAAATTTAGCCATCAGACAGCCTGAAACGCCAAGGGAGCTGGGAATAATAAATGGACAACACAGAGGTTGGTGATTTACTGTTGGCACTTACAGTGAGTTCCATGTCCTCCTCCTCTTTTTCTTTCACTGGCTTCTCTGGTTCCTCTGGCTCCTTCTCTTGAAGATGGATCTCACTGGCCTGGGACATGTAAGGCATATCATCTTTGTTCTTGAACTCCAAGCTGAGGATTGAAGGAGGAAGTAGAATTCCTAGAATTACCTAAAGCAATAATAATGATAACAATAATCATCACAGTAAACAGATCACAATCATGATGGTTATTTTGTATCAAGAGGAACAACTCCCTCAGGACATTCAGGAAAAGAAAGATAGGCATGCATGAGTTTCTATGACAATAGAGTGTTTGTCACTTGGGGTAATGTTATCAGAGCTCAATTGTGAAACAAAGCACGTAACTTCTATTAGCATCACTGTGAGTGCTATGGCTAATTGACTCTCTTGAATATTTTATCTGCTTGCTCATCAGATGTATATTGTTACATACCATAATATATTTCCAAAATATTACATAAGGTCAATGGTAGCTGGGACCACAAGGGTGGTCCTTGGACCTGCAAATTTCTGCATTTTACATAATACACAGTATCAGTGTAAATGACATACAAGCAGTATTAATTTCTAGAGAGGGTTAATAGGTCTTAAGCTCTCTGTGTCCATACTTAATGCATACAGGTACTCAAGGCTTAAGTGTATGTGGATCTGAGGGAGATAAGACAAAGCCAGAAGAAGTAAATGCTGATGTGCTTAGCTATGTAGTGCCCTTAGATTTTGCTTCAGTAACCTGGAAGCCATGTAATGCTCATGTTAATGCCAGCTCTTTCTTTTCTGCCTTCCCCCTTTTACGATGTGGGAGTGTGGATATGCGCAATGAATGATACTTAGGGTTAAATCAGTAGTATAACTGAAGAGATATCATAATAATACAAAAACAAGTGGCCTGTCTGTATTCACAAGCACAATAGCTTTTCCTGGTTTTGCTGTAATCTTATGGAAAATGATTTTATTATAGATCTCTCCCTAAATGACAGTGAAACCAGATAGCTTGTTGGCAGGTCAGGGAGGGTGACTGCTTGTGCTCATCATATCAACAGACAGATGTGTGTTGTTGAAACAATCCAAAGCACTGCAATTAGGAGCAGTTAGCATATATGAATGCTGTGCACAGCCTCAGAAAAGCTGAGCACGAGGCTGCCTGCACTGTTTCAGCACTGGGCTTGTCACAAAAGGTTGTGTCTGGGGAGAGGGGTTTGACAGGCAGATCTGGCCTCCCAGAGAGGTTATTTTTAAGAACAGGCAGTATTAACAATTGCCTCTCCTTTTCCTATTGGTGCTATACATCCCTGGCAAGACTCTAAAGAATTAATTCAGCCTTTTTGCCATTTGCCAGTTTCAACAGGAGAAAATTGTTCATGGGAAATCATCCATGACTCATGCTTGCAAATTTATTTCTTTGCCATGCTGCCTCTTGCTCCTGTAGCTTGTAGCCTGCTATAGCTTTAAACAGGCCCTGTTAATGAGCTTCAGTGAAATAAAACACAGACTAGAAACTGAGTAAAGGATCCTTGGGAAGCCCTGATGTTACAATAAGCTGAAAGGAAACAGTCTGTTAGCTTCAGTTATTCACTGTGAAAGAAAGGTCTATTTTATGGCTTAAGAGATACATGCTGCAAAGAAGAAAGCAGGCAGTGAGAAATGAGCTGCTGCACTGATCCCCATCTACCCTTGCAAAGCCAAGCAGTGAATAAGGCAGCAGTCCCTCTGAAGGGCAATGGACCTGTGAGTTGAGTCAGAAAAACTGGGAGTAAAGATGTCTCCAAATGTGAGAATGATTTTTATCTGTAAGCAGAACAATATTTACACATAGCTTCTGCAGCAGGATGATGAGAATGCTATCAGCCACTTATTCTCATTCATCACTGTCACTGGATTAGAACCAGTATGATAATGATGCATGTGTTCATAAGCATTCTTGCCATTACCAAACATCTTTTCACACAACAAAACAGCTGAGCAATTACCACTTTTCACACTCACAATTAATGCAGGAGAGAGAACTCCTTCACTGAAAATATTTCTCAGTCATCTGGGAGGAAGAGGCAATTCCTGGTTATGTACTGACTGGTGAGTATGTTGGTGAAGGTGAAAGATGCCAACTCGTGAACACAAATTCACCTCCCAGAATTCACCTTGCTCTGTCAGCAGTTTTGCTAACTGTGGAAGTAAAGCTTAAACAGCTTTGAAAATTAAATTACCTTCTAGATCCTCGAAGGTAGTCCCTTTAGGTCAGTCATTAGGCAGACTGGCAGAGGATTGCAAGAAAATTACTGCTTGCTTTGGCCTGTTCTGGGAGAGGTTGTTGGATCAGCCCCTTTCACTAGTGGTTAATTCACTTACACATCCTTTTTCTTTATTTATCTTTAAAAATCTTGGCTAACTCCTCAGGTATCAAGGCAGGGTGTCACACTAACTTCCTGGCTCAATTCTTATTCTGCTGTCACTGATGATGGAATGGGCTTTGAGAAAAATGATGAAAAAACTAAATAATGTGCTTTGAACTTGGGTTTGTGATAAGCTCCCTGCTAAAAAACTGAACACAGGAAGAAAATACCCTGCTTAATATCACTACAAATTATCACCTGAAATATGGTTAATTGAGCCAGTTATTACTGATCTGTTGTGAGCCCTGCCACCATCTATTAGAACTTCTCTGAGTGTTAGTTTTATTTTAAAACAGTGCTGACCTTTAGGCCAGAATTTTTGCGCATCCGGAGGCGACCCATCCACATATCCGTGAGCAGCATTTGGCTGCAAGTGTGAGCAATGAAGTCCCTGTGCTTGGCTGCCACTGCGAGCTGCAGGCATGTGGCATTGCTCCAGTTCTTCAGCTCGTAGGTCAGCAGTTTCATTGCCAGTTGCTCATCCTGCTTGTACGACTGGTCCAACAGCTCCACTGCCAGCTGGCCAAAGTCCCTGCAACAGAGGGACATTCATTCATTCCCATTAGCCAAAGCAGCCTGCTGTAGAAAACACTTCTCTGCAACTGACAGCCTCTGCAAGGGGGGCATCACCTTCCATCAAGTAAATCATGACATTGACTGTACATACGGAAACCCACATTTTCAAATGTGAGTGGCTAATGATAGGCATATAAATAAGTGCCTTGACTTAGCAGTGATGAGCACCTACACCTACCAGCTGTCTGCTCCCACCTGCCTGCCCACCTCCCTGACATTTTCTAGCTGAAATCCTCTGGTTATCTGCAGCTTAGAGGATTGCTTCTGTGCTATTTGCCCATGGCTTTGTGGTCATCTCCTAGAAAAGGGAGTGTCCAATACCCTTTTTTAAACTCTGTGTCTCAGACCTTTAACATCAGGAAAGTTGACTATGGAAGCTGAATCTTGGCTTGCTCACCAAGACCTCTTGGTTAATTAACACTTCTACTCAAATATTATGCTCATAAGGATTTCAGCAATTGTTCTGCTTGGGATGAACAGTGTGTCTTGAAAAAGCACAGAGAAAGGCTGCAGCCTGACTCTTGAGGCCTCAGGAACAACATGTAGACAATATAGATATTTCATTTCCTTCTTGACATCTTGTCATTTCAGAAGTTATCGTGCTAGCAACCCTGCTTCTTTGGCAGACAGACTGTTTAAAAGCCATTTAGCCTCTCTGTAAAGAGACTGCATTTTCCCTGCAAGTTAGAAATGAAAGCAGGGTACACATATGCAAATTTCAGGTGGGTTCAGCAGCCTTTCTCACTTCTGTGTTTTGGGGTTTTTTCTTTTTTTTTTTTAACCCAGGAAAGTGTACATGAAAGAAAATTCACCTGGAATTATGGTTCAGCTCTTGGGATATGTCATCCACCATGTCATTTTCTGATGCTTCATGGGCCATGGCTTTGCAGAGTTTACAGGCCACCAGTGCTTTAGCCATAGCCTCTTCCCCATGCTGCCAAAAAAAGAGGGCCATCTTCTGACGCTTCATCAGCACAGCCCACACCATCAGCTCATGGAATGGGAAGGGGAAATGATTGATCTCAGGGTCATCCAAATCAATATCAACTTCTTCTTCTCTTTTCTTTGTTGTTTTCCTCCCTCTCCGCAAAGGGACATCATCCTGTGAAAATTATAGAGATTTTTTTTTTTCACCAGTGAAAGAACTGAATCAATTTGTGCAATGCATTGGAGTCAGGACCTGAGATGTCAAACACATTCCCTGCAGGCCAGGCCTTCCACCTTTTTTTGACAAATATTTAGCACAGGAAAACAATGAAAAAAGTATGAGTCCATGCACTTAAGAAGTCAATATTATTATTATGACATTAATTGGTGATTACAATTAAGAAGCCAAGAACCCCATACCTAAACACAGGGAAAAACAGCTTTGGACTACTCTTTCTCCCTAAAAACACAGCACAATCCCACAATATCCAAAAGCATTTTGGAAAAGCCTTCATTAAAATAAAGCTAAGAGTTCACTCCAAATATAGTATCTTTTGTAACACATCCACCTTGTTCCACCTCCAGAAAGTATATATCCAGGGGATGCTGTGGTCTGCTAGACTCCCTCACTGCCTTCTTGTGTTTTCTCCCTTCATCTCAGAAGAGCAGGAATCTCCTTTCTTCACTCCCATTCTGCCTTTGTATCCCATGTTTATCCCTTCTTTCTCCAGCTCCTTTTGGATTCTATCACCTTTAGTTTCTCTTCCATTTTAGCCTACTGCTTTTATCAGATGAGCTGACCTATTCTGTGCTACATCTCTGGACAGCAAAATGAAAGTTGTATAAAATAAACAAACAAGAAAACACTACTATCTCCTTGAAGCATCAGAGCAGCCAAAGGTACCAACATAACTGATAGAAATCTGGACCATGTAAAGATTTCTGCATCACTCTCTGCAACTGCTTCATTTCTCTGAACATTTTATAAAATTACATAGTTATCTGACTGAAATCCTGCTTGGCCTGACAGACTGAAATGTTGGTTTAATCTTCATGAAAAGAAAAGTGATGCATAGAGGAGGCAGAGGCTTCTTTCTCTTGTCTATCTGCTGGCGTTTTATTATGAAATGTTTCTTAATCTAGGAAGTAAGCTAGTTACTTGGATAAAAAATGCAATTTCTGTGGCACATTTCTCATACAAAACTTAAACCCAACTATTGATGCCTTCATTGCAGTGAACTTAAACATTATCTTGTCAAAGAAGGAAAAAAATTAAGATTTATCACAGGTCACCTACCTCCATTCCCAACAGTTTCAGGGCTTTTGGCTGTACAAAAAAGTTAGAGAAATGTTACTTCTCCCAGAAGGGTGATGAAAAATTACAACTATGTGGGTATACATGTATATGTAAGTGTGTAACATATGATGTATAACATATGAGTATACAATAGACATAATATAGATAGTATATGTAATGCAATGTAATGTAATATACATATATACATCAACCAAATAATCACATATATATTTAATTAAACCTTGATTTTGACCCTATTTCAGCAAAACACACAACAGAAGACATACATTTGGATTCAGGTACAAATTACAGCTGGTTTGGGGCTGGTCTGGTGGAAAAAAGGTAGGAATTACTGCTAAGATATGAATGGATTTCTCTGGAGGACATCAGTATTTTGGCCATTCCCTTGTTACACTTCTATTGACTGCTGTGGAGCTGCTCTGTATGTTGGTTCAGTATCTGTGAAATCACTACCGAAACACTTTTTTTCAGGGAGTCACTGAGGGAAGGATGTCTCTCCCAGAAGCTACAATTACTACCTTTCCCCTCAAAAGTGAAGGATGAAAGTGTAGGGAAACAAACCCATTTCAGGTGTTTGGCTGTGACTGTTTCACAGAGCTGTTGCTCTTTATAGCCACTTAGAAGAATATTCAGTGGTGTATATTGCTAAGATCTTGAGCTGAGACAGAAAATGAAAATGTGAGGTTAAAAATAGGCAAAGAAAGAACTACAAATCTTCCTGGGAACAGTTGAACAGATTTTTCTTCACACTGGATTGGGTTGCTGGCATTACGGATGACAATAAATATCTTTTATGTTTTAGAAAGGTAGTAAACTTACTCTGGATTCACAGTATTGTAATCTATCAAAACATAAAACCCACAAAAAATACCAAAAGGTGTTTTTCTCATGATAATACTGACTCTGCTGGAGCCACATCTAGCCAATAAAGCCAATACTGTGTTAGGGGTTTCTCTGCCCTGATACCTTCAGGCCACAATCAAGAAGAGGAGCCATAAGACACAAAATGCATCTATCAAAACACAAGTTTTTTCCAGTTTAAGATCTATGGTATTACTAGTACAGGTCAAAAGATTTCTCTTTCAAAAGCTGTGGATACTCATAATTCCAGATTTTAAAGCCAGAAGAGACTGTTTTATGTCTGGGCAGCAGAACCCAATAATTCTTTCACTAAATTAATAAAAAATGTAACTTGTAGCAGTAGCTGGCTTGCAGTGTGATATACATAATAGAAAGGAATCTGTAGACTGAATAACGTGTGCATGTGGACCCCCCCAACTTGGAACCATTTAAGAAACTATGGTAATCCCTGCAAGCGCATGCAGTCATATAGATGGCAAATAACTTGTTCCTTACCCTCTTGGGCCCAAATAAATTGTGGTACAGTGTTCTGAACCGCTTTCGTGTGTAATTGCAGCGATATGCCCCTCCCATCAGGTACTCTATCACCAAACCAATATCAATCAGACTTATCCGATAATCAGGAGGTAAGTTTCCCTGCAATTAAAATAAGAAGGATGGTGGGGGAGGAAGAAATGTTTATTACTGGCGTTGTTAAATATACTTTACAATGACATTAGAATAAAACAAATTAAATAGTTAAAAACAGGAATGTATTATTATGCTGGTTAATTAATTCACCTTAAAATAGATCCAACCGAAACCTGGATATTCTCGCTTGGAAAGAAGACATAAGTTAAATAAGAAGGTGAAGAACTTGTTGGAAGTAACAGAAGATAACATCAGTACACAGTACTCATATTCTTCAGCTGGGGAAACAAGGAACACGACTGCAGAACAAAAAGCACGATCATCAGCACACTTGAAAGGTCAAGCACAGTTGCTGGACTCTAGTTCTGCAAGATAGCACCTTTTCTGCACCATCTGTCCCCCTCAACTCTTGTCCTGGCATCTTGCATCTTTACTGGCATCTCTTTAGACTGCCTCATCTGCACTGCCAAGGCATGGGGAAGTGACATCGTGCAATATCATTTGCTGACATGTGATCTTCACATCCTGCAGTGTTTCCTTCCCATGTTCCAGGAAAGAAAGTGCAAGGGGGAAAGCTTTGTTAACTACGGTAGATAGCTTACACAGTGCATGAGTTATTATAATTGATAGTTGCTAGAGGCAAGAAGAGTCCGTTAGCATTTGTTCTTGGGGTTATGTACAAATAAACACATACCTTTGCTTAAATTCTGCACCTAGTATGAGGTAAGCCTTTGTTTGTATGAGAGTATGACATCTGTAATGAACAAAGTATCCATGGCTAATTCTCTGGGTTTTTGTTCAAGAAGAAAACTACAAGCCTAGCAATCTTCCTAGATAGAACACTGAACACATTTTACTGAAAGCCCCTCTAAGCACAGTAATCTTGCTACCTAATTTCCAGCAGTGCCGGGGAGATTGTCTCCTAAGAGGTGAACTGTGCTTGTGGCAAGGGTCATTAGCAGGATCCTGGAAAAGACATCTACATACTTGCTCTTCTGTTTCTTTTCTTTTCTTATCCTCCCATAATTATAGATATACAATGTTTTCAGCATACACCTTCTATTTTGAGGGGAAAAAGAATGATAAATATGCCCACATATTATTGCCCTCACTTTGTGAACTCCCTTGCACATACCTACCTTCTCTTCACTGTCAAGCCTGAAGATGGCAACGCTAAAGTTATGACTTCTCCAATACTTATGTCTTGCAAAGCTATGAAGGAAGATCTTAGAGATTGTCTCTTACTGCATATGAATCTGAGTCTGCCTTTGAGTTAACTAGGTATTTCTATTCTCCAGAGGCTGTAAGCCTGATGTGACAGCCAGGAGGCCAGAACAATTGCAGGGTGGGCTCGTCTCATGGATGTGCTGGTGAAGCAGGGAAATGGAAGAACAAAATCCTGGTGTGGGCATGGATGCTCTTCTGTTTGCTTCAGGGAACTCCACAAGGAAAACTTTTATCCCTTTACAAGAGGAAAGGGCCAATGAGAAGGGAATGTCCCAAAATGAAAGTTTGCCTCTTTCTCTAAATCCCTGCCTCCAAATTGTTCAGATGACAGTTTATGGTTCAGTGAGCAGTTCCCTGCCACAAAAGGCAGCATGATTCAGCAAATTTTGAATAGGTCACTAAGATCTAGAGATCTCATTAAGAGCCTTGCGGGTTTACAGAACTCTCTCTAACTTGTATGTCATTGTGCAAGAGATGTGAATAGAAACTGAAGGTGGAAAGAGAGGTAAACTATCCTTCTATCTTCCTAAACTATTCTACAGGTGGTAGACTTGGAAAAAGAGAAAATTACTCTAGTAAAATCACTAAATTACTCTGGTAAAAAAATAACTTGTGGAGTCAACATTGCAGATGGACCAGGAAATTGTAATTGTTAGCTTCAGACTTTTTCAGTGCACTGTAATAAAATAATCACATTTTCTATAATGACATACAGCACACATTACAGTTAGCCTGTAGCTCTTTTTATGTAGTCATCAAAAGAAAGTAATTCACATGGAGCAATTTTATGTCTGCTATGTCTTGCTGGAAATATCTCCATGTCTGCAGATATCTGCCTGGCTTCTCTGCAGATGTGTTTATTAGATTCAGAGAGGAGAAACACTAATGGGGAGCAGATGGCAATTGGTTCTGCGGAAGAGATGAAATGGGTGCAAAGCTCCTCCTTCCTCTTCTACTTCAGCTAGGAAGAGCAATGCTTAATTCCCTCCATGCTCACCACGGGATGAACAGCACAATGAAAGGGTGAGGAAGGAAAGAGAGAGTAGGTAGTGCTGTACAATGGGTTGGGATTCAAAGGGACAGGAGATGGAGCAAATTTAGTAGCAAAACATGAGCTGCCAGCTATCCTTCAGTAATGTGCCTTAGCTTATCCTTTTGCACTCTTCCTATTCTTGACTCATCTGGTGGGTGGGGGAATTTCTGTGGTTATCAGGAATGCATATTAGTTTAGTTTCTTTGAATCCAGTTATTTTTATTCTGAACTGTTTAAAGAAAAATAATATAAATCTAAAAATTAAATCCTGCCAGGTTTTTGTTTGTTTGTTTGTTCCCCAAAATATTCTTCTCTCTGCAGAATGCTTAAGACAATGACAGCTTTACTATAACAAGGATGAAGGCACTGGCGGAAGTGGGAGTTGTAGCTCCAGGACAGAGTTGCAGAGCTTCAACAGACTCCTGCTGTCTTAATGTCAGACACTAAAATGGAATGCTTTGGTATTATAAAGTGGCAAAAAATACTTAAGCAATTAAGAAGGTGCAAGAGGCATCACGGTGCTGCATGTGTTAGAAAGCATGAGCTTCTTGATATAGTTCTTCTGATTTCTAAAATTTCTTAATGGGATTTTAGATAAAAAATTTCCAATGGAGTGACTTTCACAAAAGATGCATCTAGGCCTCCCAGATAACAGTGAAACACTTTACTAAAGAAAATTCAGAAATTCACAGCAGAATTACGTATTTTATAGCCATACACATACGTATGGCTCCATGCTAACATACAATTACCTTTCCAAAGCAAGCAGCCCTAGTATAGACAATTGCATCATCCCTGTGAGAGAAGTTATGCATTTCTGCCATATCAGCAGCACCCTGAACTATCCTGGTGGTGGTGAGTCTGTTTGTAAATGAAGCACAGTGGTGCAAGTGGGTCAGACCCCCTCCAAGAACAGCAAAATTTTACATGGGCTAATTCTAGTACCGTCAGGGTGGTCAGGAATGACAGAGGAGAAGGTTTGACTTTTGGGTATGATAGGTACCTTAGTTAATAATCAGCTAATCTTTTAACGATGAGACAAGCTCTTCAGTACTAATGCATTATTCTTTTCCTGAAGAAACTTCAACTTTAAACTGGAGCTAATAAATTATAGTATTTGTTCACTTCACGTGCATTTTTTTTATTCAGCAGGTACCAAGCCTCTGACTTTGCATGCTGAGAAAAAAATAATTCTTCCAGAATTCTGTATATTCCTTGTTAGTTCTCTGGAAATGTAGACATACAGTGGCAGCCCAAAATAGAGACCTTTCAAAAATTATATCACCCTAGAGAGGGATTATAATATATTGACTATATAAAATTTTTGTATTAAAGAATGCATCGGTTAATTTCTACTAATCTTCATTAGCTAGTTGAGCCAGGGAAGTTTTAAAAACAACCTGTAGAGGGCAACCTCCACTCACTGAGAGGATGCCAAGCACGGCCACTCTTTCTTCCTCAGTCTGGAGCATCGGTTTCTACTGCCTAAGAAAGGAAGTCAACCCTGCACGTTAAATCCTGTACCCTTGACAGGAGATGTCAAAAGGGCCATGATGCAAACGATGCAGGCAGATTTGTCTGCATGTAGTTATGTAATTGAAAGGATTTAAGAGAGATGAACACAGTTGTCTCTAAAGCAGAGTAATTAAGAAGTACTTGGTCTTGTTAATATATACAGAATCTAAGCGCACTCTGATTACTGTAATTTCTTTAAGACTGTGTCTCCAGGCCTTTACAATATGCTGCCAGGCTAACAGTCTTTGCAGTACTATCTGGGAATCCCAAGAGAAAATAAATTGCTGTCTTATACATTTGTGTGTGTGGTGTGTGTGTG
>VZZY01003389.1:0-13363 GCA_013400335.1 Eurystomus gularis | reverse complement strand
ACACAAGGTTAAGGAACCGTGGGTGNACTGACACAAGGTTAAGGAACCGTGGGTGTGGCAGAGCCCTGGGCAGAGGTTGCTGCTGGTGAGCCAGGGTGGCTGCTCCTTTTTTTTTCATCCTGTCTTTTGTGTCTGTAGAACCAGACAAGGCCAGGACTAAACCATGGTGCACTCCTGTCATCAGCCACAGCCACTCAGCTAGAGATTTCTGCAGCTTTCCACAAAGCCATGGGTGTAAGGACAGCAAAGCCCACACAGCCCCAATGTGTACCGCAGTGTGATCCCAGATCTGCTTGTCTAGGGTCCCAGACCTACAGAAGAAGACGTCCTTGCCACCCACCCTCTCTGTGTAAAACTGCCCTTGAAATAAAATTTTTTGGTTCATGATGCATTGTCTGTTGCTTCTGGTCTGTCTGGTCTATTGGGAGAAATCTTCCGGCACTTTTCCTTCTTGTGCTGATTACTTTGAATGTCTAGATCTTTATATTTGTGTAGAGATATAGAGATATATATGGACATTGTAGCTGCATCTTCCTTCTGGGAAGGCAATGGGTAACCAATCAGAGGGTGCTGTGAGAGCACGTGGGTGTGATGCTTTCAAAACATGGAACCCAGCCAGTCACAGAGCAGTGTGAAAACATGTGGGCTGTGAGCCAGGAACCATGTCCTTGGGTCAGTGGGAGGAGGCAGGAGGCAGAGTCAGCCTGTGGTACACGGGCTCCACACAGACGTCACCACAAGGTCATTTGTTGTCAAGCGCACAACAGGGATGTTCTGTGCTTTGGGAATTTTCACCTGATGCCAGCAAAGAAAAATAATTGCTGTTTTATCTGTTTTCTCCTAGGAAACATACATTATCTCTGGAATTCCCTATGGATGCATATGCATAAAGATGCATATTTTTCCTATTTGGAATTTATTGATTGAGATGTTATCACATATTGCATCACACCCAGGGCAGAATTTATTAAAGATTTTTCCCAATATTTCTTTATAAACATTGTTTCAAAACCCCCTCAAATTCTCAGAAAATCATAGGTTGATGTCAACAAGACAGTACTGCCATCTTAATTATATCTCAGTAACATCTCCAAGACTTGGTAGAATCTAAGTTTTACTGAAGTATACATGCCATTTTTTATGGTTCAGGTTTCTTTAGGGTAGACTATGTCACAAGAGCTGGCACAGGGCTCTTTAAATTTTTGCAGAGTGGAATCTCTTTGGCCATCTTTCTACAATTCTTTTTATTATTATTTGAATCAATGAGATTGCTTATCAGGTAATACAATGCAACTAATGTACAGAAATAGAATACTGCTTAGTGGAGACTCGGAGCCTTACATTCGTTGGCAATTTGACATCTATAGTGTTCTTTCATTCTGCTCTGATTTTTCACGCCACATCTCTCCCAGAAGCATCAATGCGTACAAAGGAAGTGCATGAAGGTCATGTTTTGCAAAGCCAAGTGTGACATCCTCATGTTACGAAGAAAGTTTTGAGAAAAAATACTGGTTTAAAATAGGTAAGTTTGTCATGATAAACATTAGTCATATTGCAACATATATCACTTGGACGTGTCGACTGACACTAGTACAAGTGCAGTGTGAGGCTTCGTGGATTAGACTGAACTATGGTAAGGGGAAAGCTGCCTTGTCCCCGTTTGTCATCCAAGGACAAAGAGAGTGAGAAGTAGAGAGTTTTGAATTCACCTTGAAACAAAGGCTTTCCTTAGACCTGAAACCTGGTTCAAATCTCATACAGTTCAGGGTCAATTAGCAGGAGCCAGGAACAATTCTTTACAGGCAGCTTAGGTGCAGGCTCCTTCTTCTACTTGGTGAGATGTTCTGTGCTTATGTCGAGGTTTAGGTTCAATCCACCAGGCCTACAACAGACACTCTCTGTTAACCCCTCTTTCCTGCCCCCAAATAGAGGAAGAGAAAGAGGATAAGGGAGAGAGACTTATGGCCTCCTCCCCCCCAAGTGGGAAAGGGAAGGGAATGAGAGAGAGGCTTCCAGATTAGAAAAGAAAACTAAAACAGCTTTAATGAAGATAACGATAATAAAATGTAATAAATACAAATATATACAAGACTAGTATTGAACCCAACCTCGCCCTGATGGCAATTACGTTACCATCACCACTGAGGCTGCAGCAGACACTGGCAAAGTCCCAGACTGGGCTCAGCAGCAGACAGGAACCAGGTTCAGGAGCTGGGTTCAGGAACACACAGACTGGGATCAAAGGCACGAGATGGTCCAAGGAGGGAAGGCCGAAGGGAAGGGTCCAAGGAGGACCCCAAAGGGAAGTGAAGGCCAGTGGAAGGGCCAATGGGAAGCAAAAAGAGAAGGCCCGAGACCCTCAGCTTTAAACTGAATATGACACATATGGGATGGAATACCTCATTGGTCAGTTCAGGGTCACCTATCCTAGCCGATCCTCCCTGCAGGTGAGGCCTTTCACTTTCTGCACTCCCCAATGTGGTACACAAGAGTTGGCAGTGACCTTGGTCTGCTCCTTCCTCGGCCACGCATCAAGTGTTATCACTGCTAGAAGCAGACACTGTCTGCAAAAACATGCTGTTAGCATCAGAAAGTGCAGTTAGTTAGAAAAGACTTGGCTGAAAAGTAAAATCACTGAACAGAATTGGTTTGGTTCTAACTCAAACCAGGACAGCTCAGAAACACAAGATGTGACTTCCCAGTGGACTCAAGGCTAGAGAGTGATCCCTGATGGGTACTAATGCAACCAAATTCAGGAGATAGAAACTGTGTGTGCTTCCAAAGTGCTGTGTCAACACGCTATTGCTTCAGGCTGTTGGGAAGTGAACACACCCACATGAATCAGGCAGCTCAGGTCTGAAGGAAGCATGTCCATGCCAGCAGTGTCCTCTCTCTAGAACAGGTACTTGGGTTATATGAGATTAATGTGCTATGTTGATGTGATGACCCTGCCCCCATCCTGGGGCTAGCTTGGCTGGCATTTAGCTCAGGAGCAAGGTGTGTTACATTCCATGCTGTCATTTAGGATGGTCTCAGTCCTGCAGCAGATCTCAGAAACCACAGGAGTGGAAACAGAACGTGAGCTAAATAATTCTTCCTTGATCACATAAATTCAAGCAGAAAACATTTAGTCAGCTTTGGCTGGAAAAAACAAGACTCCATCTCCACAAGCTGCACTACAGGTATGTAGTGTACTTAAATGTACCATTTAAGTCCTGGTTTTGTGGTTGTCATTTTTTAATTAACCAGTCATTTAAAATTCCCAAGTAAAGTTTTGGTAAGTGCTATAGGCCTGCTATTATATTAGTGTGTTGTGGGGATTTTTTACATCTTAGAAAGGCCACACTATTAAATCTAGGAGAATTCTCATCTTCAGGAAGTGAGTTGTGAGCTATTTTAGCCTGCATTATCATGAAAAATGTATCGGTCACAATTTTAAATTATCCTCAGTTGACCTTTCAGACCTGAGATACTCGGTAAGTCTTCTTCAGAATGTGCTGGATTTAGTTAGATACAAATAATTACCTTTCTCTTTATATGTATGAAAAATGTCACTTGGTACAGTAGTCTCTCTGGTAATGACCCTATGAGTCACTGTCACTTTACAAAGCATACAGAAATTCTGTTTCCGCAGATAAAGGCGGAAAGTAATCACAGAAATTCTATCCCCAGACAGACATTTGTCTTCTTCATTCTCTCTAGAGTATTCCATGCGCATTAGTGCTTCAAAAGTGGACATGAAAAAAATTCCTTTGAGAACAGCCTCTTAGAAATCCCCTGTCATTGTTCCCTAGGGGAAAACACAGTCCGCTCCATGCAAATACAATTCAATGTGTCCTGAACTCCAACTCAAATGTCCCTCTGGATTCACAGAAGGTTCAAACCACAGATCTAGAAATCTGGACCTTATTGCTGGCTGTCTTGTCATGCTTATTCCTTTTTTCTATTTGTATGATGGCAATGGCTCTAGAGAAGGACAGTGCCTCATAGTATCTTTCTAAAAGGTCAGCAATGCTTTTGGTAGTATAGTTTCTGGAAACTATGTCTGTCAGTAGTCCTCACTTCAGTGAAGCATCGTAGCGCAAGGAAGATCTTGCTTGGGAAACAGACTGTAAGAGCAGCTTGCATTTTTCATCTTGCAAGCCATACTCCTTGAAAAACCTCATGTTTTCCCTAATTTATATGTGACTCTTGGAAAGAAGAACTGCTGCGGTTGAAAAGAACATCATAGAAGTTCAGATGTCCTTCTGCCCTTCTTACATGCTTACTGAAGTCATACTGGTGAGGTCTTTATGCCTTTCTTCTGTTTGGTGTCGAAATGTGAGGGAAATGGCCTAATGCTGAGATAATTTCTTCAGCTCTGGTGAATGTACTAAAAGAAAATAAGCATAATTACCCATCTTTTACATAATGAGATATTCAGATGTGCCTCTCTCAGCAGCATTTGAATAGAGTATATTCATAATTACCTAAGTCAGGACCTTTCTATGAATGCAGACCAACTATATAAAAATGAGAGATGATGGGTTTCTCTGAGATACACATTTAATTTTCAGTGTTGACATTCTAATCTAATAGATAAGCCCTGATCCAAAGCCCACCAAAGGGATTTTTAAAAATGTTATTCAGTGTGTTTTGAGTCAGCTTTATAACACACTTTACTGACAGATATGAGTGAATAGAGCAAGTAAAGTTAGCATATAAGCAACAAATTTGTAAGTATTAGATACAAAGATATTCAGGGAAAGAAATCTTGGTCACACCCTGTAAATATGCTGGTTTGGTTCAAGGATGTAAATATACAACATTCTCAGTATCTGGGGGTAACGAGTTTAGTATATTTTTTGTGTGTGTATGGTTAGAAACCAAAACATCAACTTTGTATCATTTTTAGTAATTTGAAGCCATATGAAGTAAGAGAAGCAGTTGTAGCTGGTCTGCTGAGAGCGTAGAAAGGGCAGAATGAAAACCAGGAATTCCTAAGAATTGGGAGGGATTATAGAGAACAATACTAAATATTAAGAGTGTGAGTAGCGAGACTTCTACGGTAAGAATTGAAGGAGCCATAACTGACTGTGTAGTCTTCTTTATCCTTCATCCTTTCTCATGCATGCAACATCCGCTCATGCACTCCCTTTCAGACGAAGGTTGAGACATTTTCTGTGGAACAAGCCAGACTGTCCACCGTTTTTGATCTTCCATGGAGGTTCCTGATTCTGATTTGAGCTTCTACATATAGCTGTAATTTGAATAAACCTGGTTCATCATCTAATTTGCTGACAGTTTTATCGGTACTAAAAGTGAATAAGCAATGCAAAGTAACCAATACTTAAATAATAATTATAATCTGCAGGTAATTATTGGTTGAGATGCTGATAATGGTGAAATCCATAGGGCTTGTTTGAGCTCATTATATTAAATGTTTTTTTAATGACAGCTCACTTTTCTTTATGTGTATGCTTGTCATTATCCATTATTACTGATGCCAATAGACAGTTAACCTTCCTGCGCTAGTAAGCAAAGAAACACGCATCCAAAGAAGTCCTCACTGCAGCAGAAAGACTGAGGGTATTATCAGACCCACAATTTCTAAAGCAATTTACTTGGTGTGTTTTATTTGTATAGTCTTGTGGCAACATTGACTGCAATGTTTATTTACCTCAGGAGAGTTACCATAACAGTAAGTTAATGTGATACAGATGATGGAAAGTACTACGTGATTCATAGAATTATCACTACTAGTAAATCACTTAGAGGTTTCTTGTCAGCAGTGGTGTTTGCCTTTGTTTCAAATAGTTCTTTATATCTTTTCAGAATATATGACTGAGCACAAAGACTAAAGTAAATGTTAGTCTAACATACATGTTAGTCAAACATAATATCCTAACATGTTAGTGATTAAACCCCCTTGCACAGATTATGCATAGGTTATTTTATTTTCAACTGCTTAATATTTTAGATGAAATTCTAGGAAGCTAGCCAATTGTCTAAGAACACTGTAGTAGAGGCTAAAAACCCTGACACAGAAATGAAATGGCAGAAATATGTTGTGTTGAGTTTGCTTCGTTGCCCTATATGGCACTGAACTCAATTCCTGCTATAATGCAATTCAGCTTAAAATTTTCAAGATGCAGGAAAGAGCTGATAGTCCAAATTCACATCTCCCATTCAAAAGGAGGGAGAAAGATACCTGAAAAAAGCAAAAAGAAAAATTAAACGACTGGAATACACACTTTCAGTATATCTTAGTGTTGTTTTCACCCAATGCAAAAAGGATGTAGCCGTGCAAAACAATGAAATTGAAAACTTGTCTGAGATGAAGGCATCTGCACTTTCTGTGGAGTTGTAAAGTTTCTGTGAAAACAATAATTTGACTTCTTGCATCAGGCTACTAGTTCATACTAATTGGCAAAACTCCACCAACATCAAGCGAGTAAGTTTAACAGTGGTAGGAGTTTGTTTATTCATCAAAGGCTAACAGAGAGTCCAAACTAGTATTTTTGTGTTATAGATAAAATGTGTCATTAAGTAACTGAGTGCATTTAAAGATCTTTAGTTCTGTTCATGATCAGTGCTCCTTATCTGTAGCTTATCTTTCAGAGGGCTAATTATCTTTGATTTTAAAGAACCTGTTGCACCTTGTACCACTTGCTCTACAATCAACCAATAAACCCTAAAATACAACCTAATCCGCTGGTTTGTAGAACTGTGTCTGGTAGATCCTTTGTTGGTGCTTTGTTCTTTTTCTGTGATAGGTTATGGAATATTCTTCTCTAGATGCTGCTCAATTACTTCCTGCATTTATTCCTGTATATCTGTGTCCCATTTATGCTGTTACAGTGATTCCCTTTAATAACAACATCTGTGAAAAGAGGTCACAAACTCTCTGGGGCAGATGACAGATCTTCTTATTGTTACTACAAAATATTTGTCTTTTTTTTGAAATCTGTATATTTATAAATACTTCAAAAGGACAGAGTTCATTCCGAATATTGCAGAATCAGATTATAATAGGTAATATACACTCAATCTCTCCTTTCTCTTTCTCTCTGTATATCTATGGTGTGGGGAAAAAAAGATAAATAAATTAGTTAAATAAAATAATTCTGAGTCAGATTTGTGAGAACTTGTTCCACATAAACAGAGGGAGATGTACTTATAATACACCATTTTTTTCTCAGATACTGAGGAAAGAATGGACTTCAACTGAGAAACAAACAATTTACTAGGATCAAATCAATAACAAGAAGGTAGAAACAGATTGGCCATTTATGTATGCTAAAATTAAATGCCATAATTTGTACAAGTATGAAACTTCACTATTTCACATCGAGTATGGGATTTATGATCTGTTCTTCACATAGCAGGAAACTGTTCAACTTCAAAAGTGATGGAGAACTACTATAAAATACAAACAGGTTAGTAAGGATTTATTGAATTTGCTTGAGTAAAAGCTTCTATCCATGACTATAATGTAAAGTAAAATGGTGGTTTTCCACATGAAATTACAGCTTAATAAACTGTTTACATTTGAACATTTGCTTGCGTAGGAAAAATCAAGAGTTTTCCTTAATTTGTTCTCGGTAGACATTGCCCTTGGAAACAACCCATCAAGAGTCTATCCTGAAGGATTTTGTTTATTTGTGCATCCTCAGAATGTGCATCCTTGGTTGTAAATACTTCGCAGCAGAATGTGTTGTAATACATATTTGCACGGAACATAGCACTGATGAGAAACAATACTGCATAGGTAGGTGGCACAAGCCAAATCGTGAGCTTTCTTTAGATTTAGAAGTTTTATCACTCCATTTAGATTTAGAATCATCCAGGTTGGAAAAAGACCTCCAGGATCATCTAGTCCAACCTTCTTCGAACATCTCCCTAACCCTTAGAGCATGACCCAAAACGCCACATCTACACATGTTTTGAACACCTCCAGGGATGGTGACTCCACCACCTCCCTGGGCAGCCTGTCCCAATAGCTAATCAGTCTTTCAGTGGTGAACTTCTTCCTGATATCCAATTTGAACCTCCCCTGGCACAACTTCAGGCCATTATCTCTTGTTCTCTTATTAGTTACTTGGGAGAAGAGACCAACACCAGTCCACTACAATCTCCTTTTAGGTAGTTGTAGAGAGCAACGAGGTCTCCTCTCATCCTTCTCTTCTCCAAGATAAACAANTTCCACCAGGCAGCTCTCCAGCCACTCCTCCCCAAGCCTGTAGCATTGCTGGCGGTTGTTGTGACCAAAGTGCATGACCCGGCACTTGGCTTTGTTAAACCTCATACAACTGTGTATTAGGTTGTATCGAGGCTGGTGTTGGTCTCTTCTCTCAAATTAGTAATGATAGAAAGAGGGGAAATGGCCTCAAGTTGTGTCAGGGGAGGTTTAGATTAGATATTAGGAAGAAATTCTTCACTGAGAGGGTAGTTAGGCACTGGAATGGACTGCCAAGAGAGGTGGTGGAGTCACCATCCCTGGAGGTGTTTAAAGAACGAGTAGATGCGGTGCTTGAGGATATGGTGTAGTGGTTAGAGAGATGCTAGGAGAAAGGTTGGACTTGATGACCCTGGAGGTCCTTTCCAACCATAACAATTCTGTGATTCTGTGATTCTGTGATTATGGCCCTCACGGGCCGTTATCACTTGAGCAGAACTACATTGGAGCGAGGGTTAGAGGGCCAGAGTGAGCACACTGCCACAGGATTATAAAGAGTCTTCAGGACTTTCTATGAGTTAAGGGCAGTGGCTACCTTCTCCAGCATCTTGGGATTCCAGGGATTCTTCCTGCCTGGCCGCTGAAGCCCACCTTGGTGCATCTAGGGACCCAGGAGTCTCCAGCCCAGGCTGGTGAATGTGGCTGCTTCTTTTTAACTTGCAAGTTCAACCAGTAGTGCGGCTGAGTGCGTAGCCCAGACACACACCCCTGACCCGCATTCACAGTCAAAGGGTATGTCTGGCTACACAGCCACAGAGGTTTCCATGAAGGGACCTATTTGAATCTATACCTTGATCTTCATTTTTAAAACCTTATTTTTACTATGATTTAGCTCTCACACAGATTGAGAATGTTTCTAAGGGGGAAAAAGTCAGTACAGATAAACCAACCTCACTTTGTAGGAGCAGCTATAAAACATTCGCATGGACCATTTTCATTTGGTTCCTGAGTTGTGTTCTGATGGATAGCTAGTGATAACAGTTTCTTCCTGTTGCAGGACATTCATGGTCCAGTGATGCTGGATGACCCCACGGCTGAGCGATCGTGCTTTCCAGTGCAGAGCAATACAGAAAGTTTAGAATGAGGGAATTAAGACAGCTCAGTAATTTCAAAGTTATGACATTTTAAAGACATTCTTCCCATGTATGTGCCTTACCAGGGTAGTTTGGGCATATGTATGATGGAGAGAATGTATGGTTATTTATGGAGTTTGCACATAGGCCTTCTAGAGTTAAAAATTGCTCTTATCTTCTGAGTTTAAGCCTTCAGATTGCCGATGCCTCCAGTAAAGACGCTCAATAAAATGTGCACTTCTGATTTGTGTGGAAAAGGTCTAAGTTATTTTAAAAGTATTTCTGCAGAATTAGGAGAGGCTATGTTGCTGCAGAAAGCAGGAATAGAACTCTTGAGTGGGGTTTCTTCTTGGTTTTACACTTGGTAATTTTTACATCAATATAAATTCACTGATTGCAGTTTCTTATTTATAGTGCTCAGAATGAGAGAAGGTTTAGGTCGTTTCCTATATGGAAATGTCTCAATATTATGAGTGTTTTCTTTCACTGCTTTTAAATTTAATAGCTGCATGGATGCTTGAATACCTCATAGTCCTGTTTAATTTCATCTTTTTGCCTGATACCGTTATAGGAGTTAGAGGAAAGGATCATAATCTGATTTTGAAAAGGATATAAAAATCATCTCTTTCTGTTTTACCAGAGATAGAGAAGCTCCTTTCCTACAGAAACAAAAAAGTGAGTACAAAGTGGTGATTATTTCTTTTTAATGCTTTGAAGCTCTCACTTCTAGCAACACACAGGCTTCCTCTTGTTGTTAGCACGTCTGCCTTTTTTATTTGAACAGTTTGTTTTGCAGAAATAGATCTAGGCTCATAGTATATTTCTTAATTATCTCTCACTTTTGATATATATCAACATCAAGTCAGACAGTATTCTGTCGCTGTCAATACTGTAAATTATTTATGCAGAAATTACAAATCAGAAAAAGATATGGTAGAAGGATTTGATGTTCATATTAATGAAATCAATGCTATATCAGGCAATATTTCCTATACAACTGTTTTTCACGTCTCTTTCATTTCTGGGCATTGTTCCCCTTCATGTTCCAATTGAAGTGCTATGGTTTTCTATATAATGAAGAACTAGATTGAAAGTCAGATGCGGTGGGAACTGGCGGGAATGAGTGCTATAAATACGTGGGACTATACAGATAAACAAGGAGCCAATTGCCCAAACCAAGCAGATTTGTACATGGAATCTGGTACCTTTTCACTGATGGCTAAGTTGGTATCTGAACATGATGTGCAGTTTTATTATGAGATGAAGTTATACTCAGGAACACTTCGGCTAAAATATCCGGGAAAACTGAACAGTGGCACATGCTGAAGCAATTCTTTTAACAGCTAAGAATTTCAGACCTCTGTAGGTTTAAAAGGAGGTCCAGGGAGCTGGAAAGCGCCGTAGCATCTCAGGATTCAGGGGAAGTTATGAGCAAGCTGACGTTCATGAAGTTTTCCAGGTCAAATTACGTTGTTATCTGCTCCGTACTGGCAATGTACACTCCCCTGTACTCTCCATTTGAGAAATGAAACAATGAGAGGGGAACGGCAGTGAACTGATTCACTGAAGCACAAGAATTAAAGTCAGGTGCTCCAGCATTATCTCATACTGATTTATCTCTACAATCCTGTGCAAGTCATTACCATTTCATATTTCACTGAGTCCATCAGTCTGTAATACTATACTATTTTCCCATATCACAAAGAAGTTGCACGTGTTCATTTGTATGTATAAAATATTTTTACAGATAGCACAGCTATTATCTTTGCTTAAAAATGAACTTGGTTTTTAACACTGAAGAAAGAAAAACCTTTCTGATCAAATCCCCACGGAAATTTTAAATTCCTGGTTTTGTTTTGCCACTTTGATCCTTTCAGTGCCTTTTCCAAATAATTTAAATGTCTTTAACAATAAAACCATCTTTATCATTCTGGAATGCTGGCAGCAGTCATGATTTGTTTGTAGTGATCTCATGGGCTATCTTTTCTGTATTTAAATGAACATAAAGCTGATGTATTCTCCTTGAGCAAAACAGAAAATCTTTCATTATGGCTGAAAAAATACCCGATCTGCATTTGTTTGTGCAAAGCCAAATCTTACTCAGAACCTGTCACTTTCTCTACTGCCCTCTCAGAGTGCCCTATATTTTCTAACACAAAGATGTGTCTCATATTGTGCTTTGTATTTTAACATGCATATTCCTGATGACTAATGAGATACACATAATAATGATGAGTGCAATAAAGTTCACTACTATAGAATTTTCAGAGTTTTAAACACATAGATAAATAAGCAGACGTAATTTCAAGTTGCATCATACCTGAGTCACAACGCTGTATCTGCAGTATATGCTGTTATTTCGTCTCCACTAACAAAAGCCAGTGGAGATAGAATGTCATTTAAACTCAGCAGTGTGCATCCGTGATAACCCGTGTATCCCCAGTATCACATATACCACTGCCACGGGATTTTTATACCTTCCAGTGAGGCATCTGGTACTGACCACTGTCAGAAATGAGGTCCTGGCCTCAGTGAACTTCGGGACACACATATACATTCATGTGGAAAATAAAATAGAGTTCCCTGGACTAGGTCTATTTCTTACACTAGATAATTCTGGAGTCAGTTTATGACAACAGTGGACTCATCCTAGTACAGAACTGCAGAGATTCAAATGAAATGCTCGTACCTCTTCACTGTTTTCGTTGGAGATAAGGCTGGCATGAGAACTGGGACCCCCCCAGTCTGAATCTTTTCGCACTTTCATGAGACAAGATCATGTAATGGTTTCTAATTTTCATACTATGTATTGAGTTTTGATACTGACACAACAGTTCACTAAGAAAATTTCGATCAAGGGTAAAATAACTGTATCACAAAACAAGAATTATTAATGAAAGAAGCAGAAGAGAAATTGCTAACAGGTTATGATTATTTTACAACATTTTTTTTTCTGAAATTATAGATGAAGTGTTCTCATGTCATGCAGTGGATATAATTAAAGTCTGCAAGCCACAGTAGTTAAAGTTATGATGCTTCCATAATTGCTATGAACTAAATTTTGAGATGGTTTAATACCTCATCTATATGCACAAATAAAGATGACATGGGTGAAAATTATTCAAATAAAGAGATATTTACCAGAGCTGAAACATCTTTTGTTTGATTCTATTACTATTGAATCAGTGGACCTGATTGCTAAAATAATTTGTAAGTGTTTGATATCCACATGTTTGCTCAGGTAAAGATTACATGTGTCATTTATAAACTAGAACAATACAAGAACTATTCTTTTTTTTTTTTTTTTAATACAAAATAGAGGTTTTGAATATATGCTAATATTTTGGTTATTAGAAATGGGATGATGCAGACTTGCAAAGTAAAAGAGATTTATGTGTACAATAGAAACTCATTATACAGATATTATTTAGGCTTCCTTTTTACATCTGCAGTAATATAAGAAAAAATAATTGTGGAAACACATAGAGTTATGTATTCACTGATTCACCAGGGAATTATTCTACTATTATATCGGTGTAATGTAGCATTGAGGAAGACTCCCAATATTTACCTCTTAAGTGTAATTAGGCAGTTACATTTCCAAATGAGATAAATTGTATAAGGAATTATTATGAATGTAAAAATGTGTTCACAATTTGCATCTGTAAATTACGGGAACAAAAAAGGTATCCCATACTTAAATATCTGTCTCTATGTTCTCTATTTATACCCAAACCCAGGGCTAGAAGATAGCTTGTAATTGCAAGACTGAAAAATCACTTTAGAACACTATGACTTTGGCCAAGTGGTTGCCACTTTACTGTAATCTTTTAATAGGGTGTTACCTGCCAAGTTGAATTTCTGCTGTAATACCAGAAACAGTTCCCTAACATTGTGATGCTCAGAAACAAAGTATAAATTAAATGAAAAGGAACACTGGTGATTTTCCAGAAGTGACATGAAACTAGAATATGAATTAGCTATTGTTACATACCTGGCTACAGTTGTACTCTGGCTAAAGTTTGCCCTACGTTGGGTGATACGACGGAGAAAGAGAGGAGAGGAGAGGAGA
>VZZY01003388.1:0-62004 GCA_013400335.1 Eurystomus gularis | reverse complement strand
TCTATGATTCTATGATCTTCCTCACTGCTGAAGAGTACATTGGTGTTTTATCTTGCTTTTCCTCTGTAAGACAAAAAGCATGTCAGTGTGGAATTTGCAGCATGTGAATTATGATTTTCTCAAGTCTTGAGAGTGACATTTGTGCAATTAATTACTGGTAATTACTGTATCCAACCTACTTTAAACTCTACCAGGTCTCTCTGTGTGCTGTTTTCCTTCTTGGTCTGCTGATACACAAACTCAACGTTTTTTTAAAAAATCCTGGAATGCAAGTATATATGATTATATAATAGTCACAACTAGATGAGTATTCATGGTCGAATATGTATATTTTAAAAAACATTTACAAATAATAACTTTCCATTTTTAATCCCATTATACCATCAGTTTGTAAGTTCTTTATAAAATGCAAAATTAGATGTTATTACAGAAATATCTTCCTGTTAAAGAGCTCACATTCAAAAAATGCTTTTTAAAACAGCTATGACTTTGTGGTCTTGATTAATTTGTTGCTATTGTTGTTTCAATAATATGAAATAAAAATTATATATAGCCTATTTTAACTCTATGGTAATCTATTAGAAATCTGTTATTGGTGGAAATTAATGTTCTTTAATGCATCTACTAAATAGATCCAGAATAAATTGTGTAAAGATAGAATTTAACCTGAGTTTAGCAGGACATTCATGTGTATATCTGGTTTTATATATCTCTCTATATAAAAGAAAATAGAGATATACAAGACATGTAAACACCCCTCCTTCTCCCACAAGAACCTATACCAGTGACTGCCAGAAAATAATTTCCATAGAAGATGATTATCTTACAACATTAATGTTCCAACGTGTCTTTTTGCTTTTTCCCAAAAGCTTTTATTTCAGAGTAATGTGATTAAGGAGGAACCTCTGCTTTCATTAAAAATCTTGACATTGTCTCCTATCTGACAGCTCAGATAAGTGTATCGACTAAATCTATTTGACTTTGGCAGTCACCTGAATCTTAACAGGCACACTGCAGAAGTTGAAACAGCATCTTCTCAATGTTTGTAACTGCATTATTTCTGAGGTCCTCCCTTATTTCTGAGGCATTCTCTGGCTGTAAGACTACCTGATAAACAGAAGAGAGGCCGCAATCCCCTCAAGTACTGGATCCCTGATTTTCCATATTGCTTAATGACTTTTTCATTCCTTGACTCCAGTTTGGACTGCCCCAAGTAGCCATCGCTGTGACAAAGCTTGGGAGTGGCTACGGAGAGTTTATTTCAGAGGACGTGATTGTACCATTCTGGCTTAAATCTATCCTAAACAATCCTCTGACAGCATTCCAAACCTCAGACACCCATACAAGGCTTCATGGAGCCTGCTAAGGAATGTAGTAAGTAACTGCGGTCCTCCCCGGCAGCCGTGACACAGTCCCTATGCTGTTTAGTCACTTCTAACAGGAATAAAACATGCAATGAGTAGTAAGAACATCTCAGGGATCCATGATACTCCAGACAAATCTCAGGGCTTGATGATACTCTAGACAAACTGCTTTTAGTGTGAGCATGGTCAGTCTGTTCTAGCTGTCCTTCTAGGAAGCTCTGGAATCAATGCCAGTTTCTAAGTAGTATGGTAGACTTTGGAAAATGAGGCTTCTCTGTTTTTGTGCAAATCTAACTAGAACATTAGTTTTCGTTATGCCAATTTTTCCCGGTAGCCAAGCTAGATCTCCATTTACCAGATCATTAAAGATTGGTCTGATAATCAGACCTAAATTGATTTTAACTGCTTGCTTTCAATCCCTGGGGATTAGAATACCTGGATGTTTTAATCCTATTGGGGACCACTGAAAACCCTACCAACTAAGTAATGCTTGGTATGTTTCTTCAGTTAATCCTAACACTTCAAGCTTGTTTCAATTAATTTTATACCCAGACAACAGCTTGTACTTTTCAGTGTATTCTAACAATTTGCATTCTAACAATATGATTCTTACAAATCACTTTAAAATAGGGTAACACAGAGCAGTCTGAATCCCACCTTTGCTGGATAGAAAAGTTTTAAAGCTTATGAACATTTCTCTATGCACTAAAAGATGGAGCCCTGGCTTCATTTATCTTATACAGCAAGCATTTATGCCTGGGTTTAGCTTCTGCATGTGAAGGGTTCTACTGGAACTAGTGCACCTATGCTTAAAGCTCAGACTATATTTGTAACTGGATTGGCTGGGTCAAGAACTCAGTTTCCTTGGTTAGGGCAGTCACAATAGCCATTCTTGCCGGGAGACTTAAAATCAGGAAGGAAACATTTACCCATAGGCCCATTTTTCCTCCAAGTCCAGTTGGTAGCATGGAGAAATTGCAGCTCCGAAGTGCTTTGATACAGACCACCTCAGATTAGGCAGTGTCTCACAACAGAAGCAGAGGTAGCCCAGCTCCTCCATTTATGGGGCCATCTGGAGTCTCTTTTGGTCTTCTCAGTTTAAATGCATCTGGAGGCCCTTGCTGGGTTAATGGCCTTCAGCAGGTTACTAAAGAATAGACAGAGAACTTAATATGGACAATGTTTTAGTAACAAGGTCTCCTATAGCTTCTGTAGCACCAACATATTTCTGCAGAAGCCCAGTTAACAAACTCGGGGGCTACTAGTTTACTTTTCATTCAGCTCAGGCGATTCTATTATGTATGAGATAAAATTACTGAAAAGTAAGAATAAATCTATGAATAAATCTGCAAATAAATCACCTTGAAGTATTCTGCCATGCTCTCCTGCAGGCTTACATGCCCAGGACTCCCTTCTCATTTGCCACCCATGGGCCATCTGCCTTAAGACACAGGTGTTCACCATCTTTATTACTGTGTACTCAGGTGCCCTTTATGGCTCAACCCTTGCAGGCATGGTTTCCTACCTCAGGTCTCCAACCTTGAGGCTTTGGGAGCCTACAAAATCAGCACGTGTTTATTTAGTGCAACTGTCTCCTGTATACTTAAGGAAGTAAAGTATGACCACGGTGGAGGTGGAATGGCTGAATGAGCGGAGGCTATGGTGTTTCTGCTGCAGTTTATAGTCCAGTCCATGATTTTAAACTTTTGCTCCACACTTCACACACCTCTTGTTTTACTCCATCAGGAAACCTGAATAGTCCTACCAGTCTGTGGTTGTGATGAGCTATCGGCTCTTAGGGCAAGGTAGCGAGCTGTCCAACTGTCTGTCTTCCAACAAAGCTCCTTCACAGCCTGGGCCCTCTCTGCTGCTGTTAGGAGCTGCTGGATGTTCTGGAAATGATGAAGTGTGGTCATCCACAGGAGAGATGGTGAGTGACAGCACCATCTGCACTGCTACCAGCCCTCATTCTGGGGCAAGATTGCCCCTTGTGTCATTACAAGTTCACAAATAAACTGTTACTGGGTAAACATAATTTGTTTCTTTAAGCCAAGACCTTATGCTACAGCAGTCTGTTAGACCCTCAAGCCAAAGATCTCTTTAAGGAAAGGATGAGGTTTTATTCAAAGCCAAGCATATCTAAGACCTGATCATTCTCCCCGCAGAGGAACAGCTGTCTTCTCTGTGCACAGTCTGCCCTGCTGCTGCTGGTCTAGAGAGCCAGAAATGGACTCAGCAACACCCTATTCACCATTGCTTTTTGTCAGGGAGGGAGGAAACTCCTTAGCTAGTGGTACAAGCTCCTCCTATGCTGCATCTCATAGGCAATTCAGCTATTCAGACAGGTATATTGCTCTGGGTGACTTCACTGGGTAGCCACCTGAAGAGCTAGGGTCTTGGCAACCAAGAGGAGGCTGGGAGCAACTGGCTGGGAGGAACTGTTGGACTGGACAGTGACGTATTCTTATGAAAGAGAGGGCAGCATGTCATGCCAGAGGCACTGAACTGGGGGGGATACTATGTCTAGCAGTACAAGTCTTGGGGGACAGGGACAATGCTAGTGGCCTGCAGAAATGTACCAGTAGGTCATTCTCAGGCCACCTGGAAAAGTCATCTGTGGGGTGTTGGGAGAAGTGGGTGAACCTGAGATATCATTTGCACTCAGAGTGCCTTGAAAAATCATTCCGAAAACTGCATAAACAGGGAGTTCACCACCCAGATCAGGAGCTAATATCCTGAGACAATTTGTGCAAGTGCTCCCCACAGCAAGGAAGGGGTCCCTAGCCTCTCTCTCAGGAATACAGGCAACTTCATAGATGCTGGGTAGAGGAAAATGTAACAGTGACCAAAATGACTGGCAGCAAGAAGTCAGCAATGACTTCCAGTCCAGAGTATCCCTGCTAGATAGTTCTCTTCTGCTTATTCTACCACCAGAGCAAGAAAATAAGAGAGTGTTTTTTGTTGACAGCTGCAAGAAAAACAAAAGCCTGGGGAAAAGCTGACTGCAAGCCCTACTTACCTTCTCACGGAGGGAGGGCTGGAGTGGTGGGAGCTCACAGCAGGAGTGAGGTCGCGGTTTGGAGAGCGATGGCAGGGCTTAGGGGGAGACGACAGGAAGCAAGGACCAACCGTCTCCCTGACCGGCGCAAACACATACAGACTTAACCTGCAGCTGAACTTTTGCCCTTGAGTGACCAGTGCCATTAGGACGCAGGTCAAAAGGTTGCAGGGTGACAGAAAATGGAACTTTATTGAATGAAAGAGAAAATGAAAAAATTCCTTTGTTTGCTTAACTCCGTGTGGTTTGTATAGCCACTGTGATCCCATAATGGAGTCCAGAGTGAAAAAGTAACTTGATTTATCACATGCAAAGAAAAAAAAAAAAACAACAAAAACGGGGGGATTTCACTAAGGGAATAAGTAAAAAAAACCAGTGAAAGAATAAAAACCTCCAAATCCCTAAAACAGTCGAATAAATGTGACTTTAATCAGGAAAGGCCCTTTTATATAAATGAGGTAGAGAAAGAATTTTCATTCTTTAGGAACAAGTGTATATTAAGAACACCAGTGTATATATCAGTGTATATTAAGGACACCAGTGAGGCATGTTAAAAGAATATTCTTCCTGTTTGAGTCAGGAAAAATGTGCATGTATATGAGCATCTGGCTTAAAAATATTTTGGCTTGACTTGTGTTTGAGTGACGAAATCATAGCTTTATATGTGTAATCCATCTGCATTTATATGCAAATGCAAGCCCCAGATATTAAAAATTAGTCTGAGGAGAGGCAACATCTCTGCATAGGTAAAGAGAAAAAGGGTACAACTGGTTGAGCTCTGGATGAAATTGGATATTTCATGAGCTCAGATAAATGCTCAGATGAGTTCAGATAAATACCACCTGAAATCTCAGGACATATGACATGCTTAATATGTGTTGGGTTTTTTCATTTCTTGTCAGAACTTTAGTTATGTTATGATTGGTTAAAAACACATGTTTTAAAATACTGGATTTTTAGCAGAGTGGCATTTTCTGAATCAGATCCACAGGGTTATATGGGCTAATGTGCTAATTCTGAGCAGTCTCACTAGTGGGATAGAAATCAGTGGAGCTAGAGCTCAAGAAATCTATGCCAGGTAGTAATTTTCAGGCCATACAGGTACTCCCAGAAACACCTGAATAAAAAAAAAATGTATTAAAGACAGACCTTTAGTTAATTAAATGCTTCATGATTTGTCTTTCAGAGCACTAAGGAGCAGATTTTGCCACTCATGCACATACAAAAGTTCTGTGAGCGTTGTGAGTGGTTCTGTCCTCGGTGTGTGCCTAAATAGTACTTGAGGGACAGGAGACTGAAGCTACTTGCTATGAACAGAGTATCAGCAGCTGCCTTCCAGCTGGGGCTCCTACATCTCTGTTGCTCTTTCCCCTTCCTTTGCAGTGTCACCTTCTCTCTCCCTCCCCTTTTTGTCAATCAGTCCATGACCTGCATGGCTGTAACAATTACATCTGTGTCCTCAGTGTGCCCCACAGCCCCTTCTTTTTGATCACTGTGAACAACTAAACCATCTGGTCTGCCACTTAGCTCCAGAGTGATATGTTCTACAGATCATGTCTCCAAGAGTCCTAATTTCCAGAATATATCTATGTCTTGCTAATTTTTTTTGCGTTGTGTCACAAGCACAGGAATTTGTTTCTTATCCATACAGCTAAAACTCTTATCCAGACTCATTTTGGATGTTGCAGTCATATATCTCAGTTACTGCAGCAACCTGTGCGTTTGTTCCTGACAAATGTAGCCGTGATTTCCTCATATCTATTTGGACTGCTGCTGTCAAGATCGTTATCCCCATCTGTTGCCTTGAGTTTGTCATAACTCTGTTTGTCTCTTTGCACTGTCTCCTCCTTCTTCACCGTAACAAATGCACTTCTTGTACCTATTCCTACTCAAATGACACTGTAATCACACTAAAAGGTCTCCTGTTACCTCCATTTGGCCATATCAGTTTCCATCATCTCCTTTTCAATTTTCAGATACATATTTCTAAGTTTTTCCTCTTTCTCTCCGCCCAGGTGTGGGAGGAAATCCCTTTAAATGCATGCAAACCTGCTTTGTTTTCTGACCTCAAAAAGTCTATTCCATTGACTGATGCTCTTACAGTTTCCTTCAGCTCTCCCATCAGGCTGTCTGATTCCATCTAGTGTAAGCACTCAGACCTTTGAAATCTTCCTTTTTTGTTCTCATTAGTACCATGCCTAAAGCAATGAGGTCCTCATTCCTGACCAAGGTTTCCAGTTTGCTTGTGTAATACAAATAGTAATTATTAGTAATAACCTTTTCAGTCACACAAAGCTAAATCAAGAGTAACTGCATCAACTCTAAGTATAAATAACCCACATTTATATAGGTTTGATGGAGAAAAAAAAATCTCCTTTTAGTTTTTCTGTTCACCTACGGAGACTAGGCAATTGCAACATATCTCCCCTTACACTCCCAAGATTTTAGAAAATGTGGCTTTAAAAAAATTTAAAAACTCAAAATGTATAATAAAGTGTATTTCATGTGCAATATTATGAATGAACTTTGAGGCTGTGAATTAAATGCCTATGAAATTCCTTAAAATGCTATTTAAAAATAAACTTGTTTCTACATGAAATCTTGAAGGCACTCTAAGTTTCTTCTCTTGTTCTCTCTGTTTTTTCTTCACAAGCATAGTTAGACACATCACAGTTTACTGGCTTGCAACTGTCTCTTTGAAAACAATGAAAGCTGCTTTTAAGGTCATGGAAAAAATCTGAAAGAACAATTTTATATTTTGTAAATCAAACATGCTTCTGGTCTAAGATCCTTTATGCCAAGTTTCAGTGAATTTTTACAGCCAAGTTATACACTTCCTCTGACAATTTTTTAATGCTACCAGACAATTTGGCTACATGGTATTTTTATCAAAATGCTAAAAGAAAAACTCAACAACTCATTATGCTGGGGAACTAGTGGCACTAGACAGTTATTACGATTTTTAGTGTTGTTTCTGTTCAGCAGGTATTAACATGTTTGGGAAAAGGGAAGAAAGAATGGCAATAAAGGCTAGAATTTTTTTGTGGGTGGATGAATGTTTAGGCTTCAGCACACTGCCAGAGACAGAAAGTAATTTGTGGAAGGCATTGTTCAAAGCAGAGATATTTTGGGAGTAGAAGTATTGTGCATTATACCATATGCCAGCCTTTTGGGAGGTCATGTCAGAGTGGTGGGAGAAATTTAGAAAAAAAAACGCAACAACAAACCTCACTGTATTTCATCATCTTCACCTACTCACCAGGAATCTGATGCCTGGAAAATATGAATCTAGCAATTAAACCTGCCTTTCTCAACAGTAATATCTGCTCAACAATATAGATGTATCCTTATAAACAAAGCCAGTATATTCTGTACAGTGACAGATGTTTTCTGCAGCTATGACAGAAGGGAATGTAAAAAATGTTAAAAACTTAAGGTGAAATTCTTGTGTAACTGATGAACATCTATCGTTGGTGTGGACAAAGCATCTGTGGATACATCTTTTAATTGAGAGATCTGGAGTACAGAGGCAGACTAGATGATTAATTTAGACCAAATATATGACATTAGATATAAGACTTGTAGATAGTTAAAGTTAAAGGATATGAATGCCACTCGCAGAAGGTACCCATGTTTGTTGTTTTGTCAATCCTCATTGTGCCTATAGAGAACTAACCTCTGATCACTGCTGGTAGCATCACAACTGCAGTCATGATGTTGAATGCAGCAGAATGCATTTATCCAAAAGCAGCAAGATGATCCCATTTAATATTAAAAAAGCCTACCACGAGAAAATATGGATCATTTGAAAAAACAAATACCCTCCTTAAAAGACAGAACAAAAATAGGTTAATTACTTTTTCAATATCTGCAAGTGCCATGTGCAATCAGTCTGTAGGTTCTCTGTGAATACTGCCAGCTTGTTCTGGCAGTACTAGAGAGGGGCTACTGCTGGGAAATAACTAGGATGCTCCCTCATTTAACACAGACCACAGAACAGCTGCCGGGTATGAATGCCTTTCAGTCACCATTGATCAGGGATCGATTAAAATTAGTGACCTAGAAATAAAAGGCTGCGTATTGAAGAACAAATTTCCTATACCATTCTGTCTCCAGTAATGAGAAATGCAACTGTCTGCCACATTTAACTTTCAGCTGTCAAATATAAAAGAAATAGATGACCTCAAACATGACAATATGAAAAAAATCTCTGTAACTTAAGGCATTTTTCCTGTTAAGTGTTTTTTGGTTTGTTTCTGTTTGACAGCTTCCTCACTGAGGTTAGTGGTTAGGTATTCACAATAGAAGGCAAATGCAGGAAATGAATATTTTGTTTTCTACACTTTCTCACAAAAACTTACTTTAGAAATGGTTTCTCAACCCTGAATCTCTTATATTACATTAAAACCCACAGGGACGGTGTGCTTTCACATGATAGGCTAGAGCCCTCAGGATTTGGATTCCAGTCCTCAGCTTTGCAAGGAGTCCCTCCGTGGCCTTGGCAAGCTGCTTATATTGTCTTCATCTCAGATTCCCATTTACAAATGAAGAAAAACAATGTTTCCCTATCCTGGGAATATTTTGAAACAAAAGTCACAGGTAACTGAAAGACACTCTGCTACACATATACAAATGATCAGTTTGACAGTCTTATTTGGGTCTTTTTGATTAGCTAATTTTTCCTTTGAAGGCTGAATTAGGAATACAAGGCTGAAATTGAAGATTTATGAATATTATTTTCATGCTTGTGGTCCTTAGAGATAAAAACAAACAGCACTCCGCTCTCCCCAACCACTGAAGAAAATGGGTCAATCGAAAATTATCAGTGACAGGTTTTTCCTTTCATTAGGATTACAAAAAACTCAGCGTTAGTAAGAATTGTAGAGATTTTTCTGACAGAATTAATTATTCTGAATGATTAGTTTGTTATGCTCCTTGCAGGCACCAAGTTTGGAAGAGGAAGTGCTTTGTCTTTCGATTAAAAATATCCAAACAGCTCTGCGGAGTCATGATCTGAGAAACCAAAACAAGTCCTTAACTGTAGATAAATGAAGGTTGGCTGATCCCAGTTTGTAGAAAGCCAGAGGAAGCCCTCTGCTCTGACCCCGTGCCCTCTGGCATCACAGCTGGTGCATGAGCACAAAGACAACTTGGATGTAGATGCTGCTGTGGGCACTTTACACAGGCTAGATTGTAAATTTGTTCATTTATGAGTGTCCTGCGGGGGTTCCCACCAACTCAGAAGACAAAGCAAGAGTTGAAGCAAACAAAGCATATCCATAAAAGCTCCTCTGATTGCCACTATTAATAAAATGGAGGTCATAAACAATTTTACTATGTACTGTTTCTGAAACAGGGGAGCACAGGAAAGCGGGGCATGCCTCTCTTGTACTGAAGGAGGTGTGTGTGCTACACAGGGTGAGTGAAGAAGGTGTATGTATATGTTCTATGAAAAATAAATCTGGCTGCCAGAAATGTTTTCCTTTACGTGTCTTATTACTGGGCGGTGGACATGAATTTCATTCTACCTGAAATCTCAAATTGCCTTCGCAGAAGCTTGCAAATTTTCATTTGCAGCATACGTAAAACAGATACATTGGGATTTCTGGAGTGGTTTTGTTTTTTCCTTGTTTAAATTCAGAAAGGGAAGAATAGTTTTGAAATTGTCCTGGCACATATCAGCATACTCCAATGCGCTTCAAAGTCCACCTCCAACTTGCACATTTTTCATTTTCATTCACCCTTTCAAGCAATAAGGACAACATTCTTATTTTTTATGCCAACACTTGCTATAAAGCATTAGATATGATCAAAAAAACACACTGGTTTTATACAAGTGACTCCATTTTGGGGGAATGATTCACAAAGAAGCTACATTTCTTTCAAAATGCCAGGTCAGGTGGTCCCTTTCAGTCCCATGTACAAAGAGACCAGTTTACATGATGGTTTCACTTCTAGGCCATAGATGGTCATGCATTTTCCAGGACACCTTGTTTTGGTTTCCTACTCATGCTAAGGAGTTTTGCAAAGCATGGCAGAAGCTGGTGAAGTGGGGAATGAAGCTTGGTTGAGGGTGATAATGCAACAACCTCTACAGTTGTCTTGATGGAAGCAGTTTTTTTCTATGTGTCAGTCATACACCTGTTCTGCTGTAGTTTGCCTTGTACTACAGGTATCTATCCAGAAAATTTTACTGCTTCCCAAAGCTGCTACTGTGAAGTTAAATGATATCTGACTGGGCGATGAAGACTCAGAGCAAAAAACAGTGGATATTCCCAGTGCGTCTGCAAGTCAAGCAGGTGGTAAGGAGTATCTCTGTGGCCCAGCGGTGAGATCTCTCATAAGGGGCAAAGACCTTTAGCACAACTGGGATCAGTCCACTGAGGTGCACAGCAAATGCCAAAGTCACAGGATATTAGAATATGAAGATACTACTTGTGTTGTAGCTTTCTGCATTGCACCTGGATCCTTTTTCAGATAATTGGGTTTTTTAGGATTTAGAAGAAACTTTATACTGAAGAAAACTGGATAACTAGCATGGCACTTAATCTGCTCCCCAGGGGACCAAGCATCAAACATAGCCAAGAGGTCTACGTGGATTTTTTTTTTGCCCAACTCTAATTAATGCCAGGTAAGTTCTGGGTGGAAACCGGACACCTAGCTTAGCTGGAATTCATGGTCTGGAAACCACTAAGAAAAGCCAGTTCTCATGTTTTACATCTCAAGCTTAACATCACGTGGTCACACTCTGTCATGCAGTAATGCTGACAGCAGTGCAGGAAATAGCTTGGAGAAACGCCCTCATTCTGTTTCATTTGGAGCTCGTTTGTTCTGAAACTCCAGTGACAAAATTATGGGGCAGTTTTAACAGTAGTATGTGTCTAAACTCATACTCATGTTTTTTCTGCAAATCTGGGTTAGAAGATCTCATTTTTCTCCTCCCACACACGCACTCTCTGCCAACTGCGCAAACAATGACCTGTATTCATCCACACTGTAACTTTGTTGACATCATCAGGCTACAACAGAGACAAATTTGGTCTGGTGAGGCAGAGTGCTGTGAAATGGTATGATTTTTCTCTTTTACCCAAGGAAAATGCATCTGGAAACTTATCATACGTTCATGTTGGCACATAGGAATGTCTTCATCATTATTAGATGACTGATTATCCTGCAGATTCATGAGGGGTTTTTTTCTATATGCTTAAATTCAAATGCAGTGCGTAGTATTTTATTTCCTATTGCAATACAAATCCATGAGTTCTTTATTATTCTGTTTATAAACAACTTTTTAGAATGATCAACATGAACTATTTTTTTTCAAAATGCTAGATGTTTCCTTCCTTCCTTCTGTTTTTAAGAACATTTGACTTTGCTTCCATGAGATCCATGATCTAAAGATGGAGTATTAAAGAGTGCCTATGTGTTTCTGGAGACCAATTTGCATTTTCAAAATTAGGTTACATAATGACATCGGTAGGACTTAGGAGCATAGAGTCATGAAGAACTCAAGAGTGGACTCCCCCAGGACAATAACGTCTTTTAGGTAGTTAAATGAGAGTGGTGCACACAACCCTAGGTTAGGAAACTAAATTGCCTGGTCCATGAATAGGAAGCAGTAATGCCAAAGACTAGGACTTATAGCACTCAGCATGCTGAGCAGAGGAATGCCTAAACAACCCAAAAGTAAAACCTGTGAAAAAGATGTATCCGAGATTTATCTCAGAGAAAGAAAGAGAAAGGAAGGAAGGAAGGAAGGAAGGAAGGAAGGAAGGAAGGAAGGAGGGAAGGAGGGAAGGAAGGAAGGAAGGCAGGAACACAGACAGGAAGAAAGGAAGAAAGAAAGAAAGAGAGAAAGAGAGAAATAAATAAATAAAGAAAGAAAGAAAGAGAGAAATAAAGAAAGAAAGAAAAAGAAAGAAAGAAAGAAAGAAAGGGAATCAAAGCCATGAAAACAAGAATAAGGGAGCAGGAAGATTTTGTAGTAACTAAAGAATCATCTGATGAGTTTGGAAAGGAACCAAATCTTTCCTCTATGCCTTCTGAAGCTGATTTTCATCTCTCTGCCTCGTTTACACATACCACAAATAATCCCATGCAGAGGACAGTTCTGCATGATGGGAATTCAGTCCCTGGTGTCAGTCCTTCCAAAATTGACTCCTTGTAGTGCCTAGAAAACTGGATAGAAGTGAAAACAACTGACTGATTCAAGGTGAAGCTATAGTCTGGTTTGGGACCACTTGCTCCCAGCTCAGATAACTTGTTGCAACTGCTTGCTTTCACTGCATGTGCAAAGGCAGAGAGGCCTACACTAAAACACCTGTGTAGTTGACAGTGAAGTTCATTTGTGGCAGAGCTGCCCACAGTGCTGGTTAGCCTATTTGGGGAGTAAATGAAGTACAGCTAGACTCCACAACCTCCAAATAAACTGAGCCAGCATGGTATATTGCACAGGCTCTGAAACTAAACATCTGCTATGGTAAGTTGAAAATGGAAATGAGGATGTTTGCCTGGTAGGATGTAATTCCTCTTCCCATCTTCAAGTTTCTTATATTGTGAAGAGAAAAAAATCAGAAAAATAAATCAGTCCTTAGGAGATGAAGGAGACTAGCAGATCCCCTTTATGCATATCCGCTAGTGATGAGGTTGAATAAATTCACAGAATAGTTTGGGTTGGAAGGGACTTTAAAGATCATCTAGTTCTGACCCTGCTGCCATGGGCAGAGGTACCTTCCACTAGATTAGATTGCTCAAAGCTCCATCCAACCTGGCCTTGAGCACTTGAACATGTGCCCAGGTTCTAGCTGAACCCATGTAATCCATCACCACATCCGGCTGGAGCAGGCTAGCATATATCAGAGCACCACAGCTCAGCTCAGAGTGAGGCAACGATACCAGATCACATCGGTACCTGCATTGCTGAGGAGTTACACAAAGAATACCACAGACCATTTTCATTAATTTCTAAATCAGAAGGAACTGTTTATTTCACAGAATAACTCAGAACCATAAGAGGTTTGAGGCTGTTTTGAGATGCTCCAGATGTGTCTCATCAGTGCTGAGGGAAAAGATGCCCTCCCTTGAACTGCTGGCAATGCTCTAATGCAGCCCAGGAGGCTGTTTGCCTTCTCTGCTGCAAGGGCACATTGCTGGCTCATGGTTGAATGTCACATCCACCAGGACTCCTAGGTCCTTTTCTGGAGAGCTGTTTTCCGTCTGGTTGCCCCCGCTATGTGTACTGATGCATGGCATTGTTTCTACCCAGGAGCAGGACATTACACCTCCCTTTGTAGAACTTAATGAAGTTCTTGCTGGCTCATTTCTCCAGCCTGTCCAAGTCCTTCTGAGCACACCTATCTGGTGTATCATCTACTTCTCCCAGTTTTGAATGGCCTGTAAACTTGCTGAGTGAGAATTTGGTCCCATCATCCCAATGATTAGTAATGAACCTTCAAAGTTTTCAGTGCAGTGGATGTTGTCTCTAAAATTAGTAGATGCCTGCTCACTGGTGAATATAATGTGTATATCACCATAATGAATGTCTCAAAAGGGACTGGTAGATCAATACTAGTAGTTGTGTGACAAGTACAGTTAATTTTTCTTCTCTATTTGGATTATGAAAGTTTGGATAGCCTTTGTTTGAAATGTGTGGTAAAAGCAATTAATGGACTGATTTCTCTCACCACACAGATCATATGCTGTTTTTTTCCCATGGCTAGGAAAACAGTCTCAAGTAAGTTGTTGTTTACCCCTCTACACACAATCAAAGTTGCACATGATGTGCAACACTATGCATGTCTAAAACATACTGGGAAAAACTAAATTATGTCCCTTGTTGACAAATTCAGCCTTAAAATGTACTTTATTCAAGCACAAAATCTGTTTAAAGACCAAGCAATTCTGGGTAGCTGCCCAAAATCCATGCTGTTTCTCTCCACAAAGCAGATAAAGCTCCAGTACCTCATGCCTTGTGAGATTAACTACCAGAACGCTAGGTCTGATGGTTTGAAATCTCAGTAAAGCTTTCAGATGCATAAAAAGCCCACTTAGCTCCCTGGTACTTGTACGGACTAATTCTTCGGGACTGCGCATGTGAAAGAGACTGCCATAAGAAGACAACAAGAAAGAACACCTGGTGCTCTCCAGGGCTAGAATCCATCTCTGACAAACAGGAGATTTCAGCAGAGCAAGAGAGGAGTATGCTCTGAAAAAGGCAGTAAGTGTGCTCTGACACTCCTTATGACACCTTTTGAAACTGGTCAAATAAGGTGGAAAAGACAAATCCCTGACTTGAGTAATAATCAGCTTCTTCAGTAATCTTTCTGTTGCACTTTGTAGCTGGGAGGAAATGAAGGTGTTTTTACATCCAGTTCTTTGCATGCCATCTCAAAGGGATGCTGAGTGATGCAATATACAAATCCCATTGCTACAGACTGACTGAATACTTGAAAGATAAATCTGCCCGTCAATATCTGTGAGAAATGTCAGACTTGGAAGGAAAGCTCCAAAGGGAAAAAAATTACCCACATGCTGACAGATCAGGCTTTCATCTGCTGATGAGAAATGAGATGAAGGTGATAACTTCTTGAGAGATGGTTGTATACTGATCCCCTTCCTGAGGTAAGGAAGATGTGATGTGTGATACTTTTTTACCTTCGTTCTGTACTTCTTGTGTACTGGAAGTGTTAAGCTAGGTTAAGCCTCAAACCCCTATGATAAATACCTGTGTGTATACATTTTGTGACCCACCAATCCATGACTGTAACAACTCTCAGAATCAGTACAATTTTAATCTTTTGTTTTGAGGTTAAACTGTAATTTGTCCAAGTCAACTAGTTCAATGGCACTCAGTCATATAAAACAGGTCCTAAATGCCAAGCCAATGTTTCTAGCAGGTTTAGCCTTTGACCTAATCACAGAATCACAGAATGTTAGGGATTGGAAGGGACCTCAAAAGATCATCAAGACCAACCCCCCTGCTGGAGCAGGATCACCTAAACTAGGTCACACAGGAACACATTCAGGTGGGTCTTGAATGTCTCCAGAGAAGGAGACTCCACAACCTCTTTGGGCAGCTTGTTCCAGTGCTCTGTAACCCTCACCTTGAAAAAGTCTTTCCTTATGTTTATGTGGAACCTCCTGTGCTCCAGCTTGCATCCATTACCCCTTGTCCTATCATTGGACATCATAAGAGAAGAGCCTGGCTTCATCCTCCTGACACTCAGCTTTTACATATTTATAAACATTTATGAGGTCACCCCTCAGTCTCCTCTTCTCCAAGCTAAAGAGACCCAACTCCCTCAGCCTTTCCTCACAAGGGAGGTGTTCCACTCCCTTAATCATCTTTGTGGCTCTGTGCTGGACCTGTCCTTCTTGAACTGAGGGGCCCAGAACTGGACACAATATTCCAGATGCGGTCTCACCAGGGCAGAGTAGAGGGGGAGGAGAACCTCGCTCCATCTACTAATCACACCTCTTCTAATACACCCCAGGATGGCTAAAGAGAGCCTCCCTACTCCTCTCACTTTCTCTCTTGGCTTGGGCTATCCTCTATGTCCACTCAAGCATGGATTTAGATCACCTCTTTCAGTCCTGCAAACCCACCCAAGCCCATGTTGCTGGTTGTGTCACAATCTCATGTATTCACAGTGCAGCTCAACAGCTTCTCTTCCACTTAAGGGACTACTCAGTATGTTTTTTTTCTGAACCCCAGAAAAAATTGTTGGTGTTGCACTGGACTTTTCTGGAAAGCATGTTTCATTGGTAGCAGCCTGACTTCAAACCTTCTCTGCCATATTCTCACACAGATCTCTTGATTTATTCCTCAAACCATGCCAAGAACTTGAACCTCAGCTGCATAACTTAGACCTGTCATGTGTCTGCACTGTCACCAAATCAGGAAGTTTGTCAAGCATATAAGTGAATTATGTTTTTCCTTGTCTGGGCTATGTAAAGATATGCTTATCTTATGTTCCCTAGCTCAAAATTGGCTTGTACAATTTCTTGTAATGAACAATGTATTAAAACTACATTATCACAATTCAGAAAAGAAATTTTTGTTTTAAAGATATTTCTAATAATGTTCTTAACCTGGAATAAGCAAAAAAATGTTAGAGTGAGATCATTAATTAGAGTCTACTTTACTAACACAAATAGTCCCATTGATTTCAATAGAATTACCTGAATTAGTGAAATGAGCAAGTTTTCCCTGAGGTAAACCTTTAAATTAAAAGTTGATGGAAATCTTGATACAGAGAACCGTTGACTGAGTTTGAAATATGTACCTCTGATTCTGGATTCTTTTTTTTTACTTTAATACTATATGTGTGTCTACATCTATTTTACCTAACAGAGAAGAAAGGAGTGTCTTGTTAGAAAAATGAAATGTCAGTATATTTCTGTGTTTCTCCTCTTTACTCTTCATTTGAAATAACTGATTGTTTTAATGTATTGGGGTGTTTAAATAAATAATGTAAAAGATAGTAGAAAGCTAAGTCAAAATGTTTGGCGTATTCTTTTGAATTGGGTAAAGTTGGATTCTTACCTTGTTCATGTCATTTATTGTCTCGCAAATTTGATTTATAGCATCTAAAAGCCTGGATCAAGATGGCATTCCCACTGTGCTGTACATGATGAATCCCATTTTCGGTGGAACAGCGAAGAGATTTCATGGTCTATACCAGTATCTATTATATGCACAAACGTAAAGATGTAAATTCCAGAAGTGGCTGTGTATTCCTATGCACATGGGTATGAGTGTGTGCGGACACACTTGCTCATGCACGTGTGCACTTTGACCTCTTTGAGAGTCTGATGTGCAGTGAGAGAATTTTAATCCGATTTATTGACCTTTCTGAGAACTGAAGGGAAAGAAGGGAGGGGGATGCATACACACCTGCAGTTTATTTCCTTTAAAGAGATGACTTTAAGATAATAGAGATGAGATGGAAGAAGAATACTGGCCATTGCCAGGAGCTTTGTTTGCAATGCCTACAATACATGGCCTCAGAAGCCGATGGAACTGTTTTCACTGGAATGAAGAACTGCATTGCCAGGGGGTCACAGAGCAGCAAGTGCAATTGATTAGAGGTATGAGTCTTAAGATGGCAGCAGGGAAAATGTTCAGTGACCAAATCAATCTGCTAAATGACCTTTCCTCCAGATGTATATAACGTTATTCTTTTAAACCTGAATTTGCATTCAGGTGCTTTAGCTTAGCTGGTTTTGAAGGCACTGGAAGCTGAGCGACTATCTGTGGGAAGATAGTTTAGAGCAAGGAGTTCAAAAGAGCATTTGTTTAGCATTAAAAGTGCCCACCTGTTATTTGAAAATGTCATTACAAGAGAATCCAGAAATAAGGTGCAAGAAGCATAACTTAGCTAATGTTTGTTGGTCATAGATAACTGATTACCATTTGAAGGGCATTCCTAGTCTAGTGATATCAGTGATAGCTTTTCAGGAGATGTTTGGCCACTTCTCTGGTGGACATCATCCCCAGTTTGTAGAGATGATTTAAACAATGTGATTGGATGCTATTTAAGTCACTAGACTCCTAAGTTGTTTATGACAAGCCATGTTTATGCCTGTTTAAGTGTGACATACTCTGTATTTCTCATTGGTATTTAAAAATACTTCATACTTCATTGGTATTTAAAAGTTAAGACTGGGCTATTTTAACCATATTAGAGCTGGGTGCCTCTTTCTTCTGGTTTTTCTTTGCCCAGTAGGGAAAAAAGTACATGTTGCAGTATACTCAAATTTAACCCATTTGTGTATTCTTGCCACATATTTCTGTGTATTGTCATTCAATCCTGACAAAAAAAAAAAAAAAATCCAAACGCCTCTCTTTTGATAATGAAGTATTTTTCAACAATAGAAATTATATTTTCTTCAAATTCTGTTTATGGCATACTGGCCTTGATTCTTACTGATGTGTAAAAATTCACAGCTCTTTTTGATCTAAAGCAGATCTGAATGCAACATTCCAAAGATGAAAGCTGCACGAGCAGCAGCATGGAGTTGCTGGCAGAAATCTCTGTTCTCAATATCCTCTGTCAGGAGCAATGTTTTCAGCTACAAGACCAATTTATACTCTTCACAACTGGGCAGTGAAAGTGCCTAGTCCCAGATAAACTGCAGTATTCTGCAGATGTGATTACGCAGGAGAGTTTCACTGGTCGTGTTGGTATTTCGTATTTGCACTATAAAAGTCTCAGTCATGAAGACAAATTAAAATTTTCAGCTTCAAATGTTTCTTGGTGGCCTACTGCATATAAATGTCTTAATTTCTGTTGGAATTCACTCTACTAAAAGCTATTAATTCAGACTGAGTGAAAAAGCAGTATTTTGTTATAAAATGTATTATACACTGTTACATCATAGTTTTTGATGTATTTCATGGTTTCAAGATCTTTTTGCAAGACAGCTTTGCATTTCTTTTAGTTTGACAGCTGAACATATTCTTTGTTATGACAAAGTATTTTTGCTCATGTCTATGAAAGATACTAACGTGACAGAAGATATCAGAAAATATTTCCATCCCCACACTAGGAAGTATACAGGTTACACTACCGGAATCTGCTGTGCTCACGTTATAATAGTACTTAGTCAAGTACCTTGAACTCCGACATTTGCTTCTTTTTTATCATAAGAATTCTTACATTAGAATAATGGCTAAACTCATCTTTGAACAGTATTTATTGAAAATTTGATAGTGCTGATAACAATGGATTTCCCTCAGTTTGAATACACATATGCAAGAGGAATTCTGTTGTTTGCATAACCTGTCTCCTTCAGTGTTTTGGTATCCTACCAAGAAACTATGAGCACTGTCCTGTCTTATGCAACTATCCACAGGCACTACTCTCATATACACTTCTGCAATCAACACCAAATCTCCTATTTCAGCTATGATATACAGCATCGAATTTCCCAGTTGCTGTAGCCAGGAGAGAAAAATGTGCTCAAAGCTTTTTTTTTTTTAAAGGGTAACACACTTGAACAATCAAAGGGTGAAACCAGCTAAAAAGTCACACAAAACTGTATTTAAAATCATTGGTTTTCAAGTACATGGTGTGTGTGTAGGGGGGGGTTGTGTGTGGGAGAAATCCCCTTAACTAAACACATTAGAAAAATTGAATGAATGTAAAATTCAACAGTTTAATTGGATCCCAAGGAATTATCTTGGAACCTGCTAACTGGCTTCCAAGCCCTGCTAACCAACTTACCTTCATCAAATGCTTAAAGGCTTTCCTCACATTGTCAAAAGCATTTTAAGCAAGCACAGCACTCAGCTACATACCATGACAAATTTTGCCTGTAGGCTGTTAAAATGACTTTAAACTAGTGAGGCGTGCTCTTAAAATATATATATATACTTTGTATATATTTCATCCCATGCTGGCTCCCTCGTCCCTAGCTGCTTGCTTTTTTTTTTTTCCTTTCTTTTTTTTCCTTTTAGCCTTTATATTTTCAGGGTCTAGCAGGGTTATTAATTAATGAACTTGTGTATTTTCCATCTTTAGCTGCTGAAGAGCGAGGAACTGTCAATCAGCAGGGACCCTCCTGAATTAGGTGAATGCTGACATTTGGCAAGTGTCATCACAGTTGCCTGCCCATGCCCTTGTAATGCTCTAAGCCAGTGACCCTTCCCTCTTTGTCACACATTTCAGGTAGCACTCAGAGCTCATTGTGTGCAGCTGAGGTCAACCGCCAACCAACCAAGTGCTCTGTCCTGCTTGCACAAAGCTTTCCCTGAAGGCAAGAGAAAGGAATAATAAAAGGGGGAAATGGCCTGCTGAGCAAAGGCTCTGAGTCTTTTATAACAGGAGGTCGTTTTTGATTATAGGAAGGAACCTTCAGTGGCCATGGAAACCAAAATGCCACACAAAAGCCAGAGGGTGCTTGGGAGGTAAACAAGATAGATGAAAGGTGATGGTGCTTTTAATCTCTGCAATCAGTGTACTTAGGTGGGTGACTTTAATTTAATCCATGTCTGATTAACCCTCTCCCTTTGTTTACATCATTATAGGAGTTTTTCTCCTGTAAAATTTTTAAACAAACGTTAAAAAATTCCAGGAGATGCCTGGTCACTGCAGTGTTTTCATCCTATTCACCTCTCTGATGTAATCATGGATGTTCTCATTATCCACATAAATGCCTAATCCTTCTTACTCCTGCTAAGCTTATCCTCAGTGCTATATTTTTGAATGAGAGAGTGAAAGTTCTTATACAAATACAAATTCTTGTGACTTTCTTTTTTGGACACCTAGCAAGATGAAATAACTGGAAACAATGGCACTCAGTAAGGAAACCTTTTCCATCAAGAAGCCTTGGAGCAGTTTGGTGAAAACTGGTTTTGATTTGGTTGAGTTATGACCCCTTGAAAACTGCACATCATACGTGCTTAGATGTTTTTAAATAACAGCAGTGGTTTTAATGACAGCTGTATGTTCGGAAGGAAGTTGTGCCGTGCATGCGTGCGCGGCTAATTTACCTACTTACTGAAAAATATGCTCAGGGGTAGTGCTCCGAATGAACCCTGCCACATTCAGTTTGGGTTGGCTTACGTGACTGAAAATTCTCTCTGATGGCTGCAGAAAGTTTTCCACAATAATGAGCATTTTATGGATGAGATTTTCAAAAGCCAGTCAAATAGGAAATGGACAGGAATAATAAAAAAAAAGGCCCAGAGGAATTTGTGTTCCTGCAACCCTTGGGGTTAAGGGGTACATTCAATAAAGACAGGAACTTAAGCACTTATCTCAGTCTCAGTGTCATTAGACCATGAGCTTTAAAACCTGTCCAATTCTTATCCTGACTCCTGAATGAAAAAATGCACACTCATTCGGTTAGGTTTCCTGAACAGTCTGGAGGAAGTGAAAGATGCTTCAAAATAGCGTTTGCAGAAATAACTGCCTAAGCTCCCTGACTTAAGTTATCTTAGCACTTTCCAGAGCTAAGATGCCTTTCCATGGCAGCCAACAGCTGCCTCCATCTGGCCAAAAACTAGGTCCTTTTCTGAGAATAGCTTCCTACCTCAATTCTTTGAAAAAGAAAAGCAAGACCTAGTGTTCCCCTATAAAACAGAGGCAGAGGAGGCACTGTAACTGATGCTGCCTACTCTCTATGCAGTAACTCAGCAATAAGAGTGCTTGCCCAGGGAGCAGAAGAGCTGAGCACCATGGCTTCCTCAATGCCAGGATGCTTGTACCTGGTGCCCTGCTGTCCAGTGAAGCAGGTCAAGCCTGGGGAAGAGGACATTGCTGGAGCTGGGCTGCTCCTCAGAAATGAACGTGACAACTGGGGGCCCAGAAAGAAACAAATGTGTGTGAACCCCTAACTTGGTAAACTTGGCAGAAAGAGAAGGTCCCTCTGTGATGTCACTTAGGCTTAACAGGGAGCAATATGCCTGGATTTTAGGCCAGAATAGTTCTTTGCTTGAACTGCAGTAAAACTGCAAATACTTCAGAAGCTTCAAGGTAAAACAAGAAATTATAAAAGGAAAACAAAATCCAAGCACAGCTTTCTGAGCTACAAGTTAAGGCTAATCAACCAAGTCTCTCTAAATCCTGTTTTTTCATCTTGCCCTAATTCCATAAAAGGCCACAGATGTTTCATTGCCTGATTTTAAATTGACCTGCTGTTATTTGCTTGACAGGAATGTGGGATGCAGAGAGTTAGGATCCTAATTATGAACTTTCCTGTAGTTACAAAGCAAGAGAATGAAGCTGTTCCCACTAGCCCAAAAGAAAGGAAAAGATCTAGTAATTGGCTCTAGGCAAAGGAGAGGTTCTTCTTTCAGTGAGACATGAGAGCTCTGAGCCCTCCTGTAGAGTTAGACATCACAGCCAGGTAACACTCTCTGAGGAAAACCACAGATGTTAGTTGCCTTCTCCTGCTAGATTGAGCACTCCAGTGCCATTTGAAGTATTCAGATACTGGGAGAGCTCCTCAGCCTATGACAAAGCCTTTTAAACAAGGTAGAGAAATGTTTATCTTTTCAGCCAATACATGGCTATTTGTTATTGAAGAGACTGGATCCAATAACCTTACATGTGTCTAAGCTAAAGTCATTCTCTCTTTCTCTGAGTCACCTGGCATTTAAATTATTTATATAAAATGGAGTAGCATAAACAAACAGGAAGTGAAAGGGACCCACACAAGTATCTTTCAGTAACTTTCACCCTGACGGCAGAAATTTTAGGTTCCAGTATCTGTGTGATACAATCTTAGTCATGGATCACGGACACAACCAATTCCTCTTTGTTCTCTTCTACTCCAATTAGCCACAGTCAGGGATTACCTTCTGGAGCTACTTGTTAGCAAGTCCTTGCCATACAGCTAAGCTGTGTCAAAAGTTTGAATATTACATATAAAATCAAAAGGAGAAATGTCAGTATATGAGGCCTTCCAGGTGGCAAATAACCAACTAGGGACTGGAGGTGCTTTCAGGATTAGCTATCAAATGAACAACTGGTTTTCAATGTCTTTATTATGAGAAGAACTTCTTCTTTATTATGAATAAGTTTTGCAACTCATGTTCTCGAATCTTTCCATGAGTGAAGCTTTTCAGCTCTTTCAGAAGCCCCAACCATTAAATGTTCTGTATCTAATATTTTTAAAGGTTTGTGGTCACTTGGCACAAAAGTTACCTTTGTGCATGTAACTTACATACGAATGCCGTGGGAAGCAAGGAGCTTTCCTTCTCTCTTCCTACTTGTATCAGCATGAAGGTTGCCTACAGCTTCAGTGATCTATGCTATGAAGATTCAAATTTGAATTAAACTTGCCTTAGACTTCACATGAGCTTTTAGGCATCTTTCAAGGAGTACTAACTTCAGATAAATTTCTTCTTTTGCCTAAGGATGTTCAGATGTTCAGGAAAAGTTTCCCAAGATTTTCTGCATCAATCAAAGTTTAGTTTGCTCTGTCTAACAAACCCAAGTGTTATTGTTGACAAAGTATTGTGTCACACCAAAGCACTCACAACACCATCCTCACAAAGGAGCAAAGGAAAAACAAATACTGCAATCCTTCCCTAATTTTGCTCAAACAAAACACAGCTTAGTATACCAGGCTATGTAATGAGATAAGTAATACCGGTTGTATTTGTAGAGTTCGGAGTTTTTACAAAGTACATTGAAACAAAGAGCCCATGAAATATTCCTCAGATAACTGTGTAGCAGGGCAAGATCAGCCCAGTAGGATGGAAAAGGGAAGAGAAAGGTTTTTCCAGGATTTTGGCAGGTTTCAAAGGACCTTTTCCTTTTTGCCCTGGAATTTTTGTTGGTCTCTTAAAGAAGGTAAAGAATGAACAGAAAAGCAAAGAATGCAAGTGGTAAAAATACACCATAGAATGGGATCAATATCTTACTCTGTAAAAATAAAAGTAATGTATTGCGTCATTTAGATAGCAAATTATAGAACGATTCAAGATATAGAGGGTAATGACTGAATGGAAGGGAAAAGGCTTTTTACTGACCTGAAGGGAACTAAGACTGAGAATTCTGCTATGAAGATGAGTAACTGAAGAGAAAGATGATAAAGTGATATTTCAGAATTTGCTTGTGTTCATACCGGGACTTTTAGGCCATTCCGCACTGTTTATGACTATTTCTACTTGTTTCCTTTGACTGCTTTAAAAACATTTTGTGGATGCAAAGCAATTTTTGCCTACTATTTTGAGGGAATCTTCCAACATTTAAGTCGCTGGCTTTTCTGATATATTTTAAAATACTCTATTCAAGAAAAAAAAGCAACCACACCCAACCCACCTTCACACTCAGTAACATGAACACATCAGAATGAATACATTATTATTTATTACATGCTCTGCTCTGCTGAAAGAGTCCCTAAGTTGCAGTGGATAAGCAGCAACTTATTCAGAAAAAGGAAAAGATCGTTTCTTTCTTCACTGTGTGGTTGGCTTGTGACAGGCACAACATCTGAATCCAGACAAATTGCTAAGGTCCTGTGAAGTTACAAGTGTCTGTGCTTGCTGCACAGTAACAGAAATGTTATGTGGCCAATTTAGGCAATCCAATGACCACCATGAAATCTATTGACATTTTCCTTAGACTTAATGTGGATACTTAGCCAAACCTCTCTGGCTGAGCAATTGAGCTATATCATACCCCTTTCCCCTTCGCCAAGCTAAAAATATAAATACCCTTATATTTATGCTGGTGCAACACCACCTACGAGGAGGCAAGGGTAAGAAAGCTAGCTCTTTTAAAAATTAATGAGCCTTGGAAGGAAATGAAGCTAAGACAGTATGAAAGCATATGAATTTCTCCTATACAGAAGAACCAGCATTCATTAAACTGTAACTCTACACTGTTCAAAGCTCCAGTCCACTTCAGTTGTAGATTAGTATGAGTAAGGACTACAGAGTTCAGAGTACATGTTTTTCTCCTGCCTGGAAAAATATATTACTGCATCTGTGGATAGCAAGATTAGCAAAGACATTTGCTTTGTTAGGGCAACTTGTGCCTACCTGTGCACTAGATGCAATAAAAATTGGGTTTTGCAATAGTCTTAGAAAATTGGAGATTTATATCAAGTGCTAGATTTGCGGTCCTTTGCAATGGTAATTATTATAAGCATAATCGAGTTTTAGACTGGCAAATAATGGGAATCACATTAAATGAGCATGTTAAGAATGGCAGCCTGGAGTTTTTCGTGCTAGATAATATTAGAAATTAGAAGAGATGAAAATGACTGTTCTTACAAACAATTCTATTAAGTAAGATATCTTTTTATTGTTCCTTTGTTGCTTTTTTTTTTTTTTACTGAAAAGAATTTAAAAATTACCCCGCTATAGCTCTCTTTTAAATGCAAAAAAGATGGAAAACTATTGGAAACCAATCAATTACATTATTACTTACTCTTTTTCATCCATCAGGAAACAGTCTCAAAGAACTAATGTTCCGGGTCAGAATGCTAAACAAGCACATTGGCCAGGATTCCTCTTGAATCCTCTGGATTCCTTCCTTCTTATTATATTCAGTGTTCTACTGAGGGTCATTTTGTGTAGAATCAGAAAACATTTCTATCAATATATCTATATCAAATGGAAGTTGATTGTTAGTGATGTATTAATGCAAACATACTGTGTTCATGGTTACATAGGTATAAATGTTATTCCTAATACCATCTCAGAATAAGCTATACACATGCAACACAAATCACACAGAAATCACTGTACCTTTGCTAATGAACCATTTTACCTGAATCACCAAATGTAAATAAAGAAATACAACCTTACAACTCTGAAAGGAAATTACTGTCAGATATGATGGATTGTATTTCCTGGCTCTCTGGTTGGTAAATTTATATTTAGTCTCCATTTGATTAACAGCTATCCATATAATGTTTATTGCATCATCAGTCACTGAGGGATGATAAAAAAATTTCCATGAAGACACAGATCCACAATTAGAAATGGAGATTTTTTAAAAGACTCACTTGCTTTGTCTTTGAAATACCAACTATACAAAGGGTGATTTCTCAAAAATGAGAAAGAATAAGTCTGTATTATTTCCAGGAAGCCACTGTGTTGCCATTTTTAAACAACTTTAATAAATGCAAGTACAGTTGAGCTGATGGAATCCAGTATCTGAAACAGTTCTGCTTCTTTCAGGAGTATGCAGGATGTGCGGTACCAAAATCAGAATAATGTTCAGGTGCTAGTCACAAGAGGGAGCTCAGTGCTTCACAGCTATAATAGAAATAGATCTCGACTGAGAAGCAAAATTTGAATACTTTGTAAAAGGATATAGAATTTATAAATCATTAGCACTTTTCAGTGCTTGGATTATGTTAATTCATCTTGGATTTGTCCTAGAACACCAGGCTTTGACATTAAAGCAACTATATAGATCACTTTTTCTCTCTTTCATCTTCCAGTTCCTTGTTTTTCTATTTCTTTATCAAAAATAAGGTTAAAATAGAATGGAAGCTGACAGTTCATAACAGCAGTTTAAGGCAAAAAATACAGTCTACTAGTCTATATTAGTCTTAGCAGTGGACTAGAATCAAACTTTCTATCATGGTTAAAAACATTCGGAATTATATGTTTGAAATATCATGTTTGAAATTATATGATAAATAAAATTCAGAACAATAGAAATGGGATTTTTCAAAAAGTCTAGTTATACACCTGAAACATCCTGGCTTAATAACTGCACACTGTAAATAAGATAAAGATCATCACAGCCATGGACACCATATTGGTATGTACCCAGATGGTCAGCTACTCCAACAGCCCAAGAATCAGAGGGTGGATGATCTGCCACAGAGCCAGCCTGGTTATTTTTGTAATTAACACATCTACTGGGAATATTTTGGTTTAAAAAATTGCCATTTTTGAACCAAGGAACTACTGACTGATAAAATGGTCTTTGGGTGAACTTGAACACAAGGATGTTAAAGCTAGGCATCATGACTACTAACATGATTTTTCAAGAAATCCAAACTTATTCCAATCTTTGGATGTGCATACTACTTAAATTGTATTAAGTCCACCCCTTAAGCTATATCATGGGAAAAAGTATGATTTGGGCATTTCAGTGTTTGTTGTTCCAGATTAAATTAGGCTGATTTTTAAACAATGGTTCTTTTCTTATTAGCCTCACCCACTTCTCCTGTTGCCTGGGTGATGTAGCTGTTCAGATTTTGTGGACTTCTTTGAGTGTTTACTTACCAGTAGTGCAAAGCCTGTGGAATGGATTGGCTTGCTGAATTGGATTTACAACTGGCTTTCTGCCCCAGATCAGTGGAAAGTAACTGAAATGGTCGTATTTCTTCCTTCTTCTGTAGATTCTCTTTCCTTCACATGTCTCTTAACATACACTTTCTTTGACGTTCTTTCCCTTTTTCATGGTCTACATTCCCTGGCATGTTTCCCAAATCTTCTTGCAAAAACTACATTATCCTCATCTTCTCATGGCCATCTGGTTTGAAAATGTCTGGTGAAATGGGTAACTTAAAAAGTAAAGCCTGTGCATATCTCACCAGAAAAAGATTTGTGATGGTTGCAAACTGAAAGCTGAAGCAAATAACCTCTGCAACATCTTTCCTAGGATTTACACTTCCATATATACGTTATGGCTATATAATGTATAAAGAAAAAAAGACTTGATTAAAATTTTCCATTGCAGTTGTCTTCAGCAGAAGACAGGATTCTAAATAGCTTACTTTTTTCTTATCTGATGTACCTTTTATCCCTTAAAAGATTTCTTCAAAACTTTTTAGCCAGAATATGTGAACGTCTAGCTTTAGGACCATTTCCCCAAGAAGCAAGGTGTATGTTATTACATTGTCTGCATAGCCCTCCAACTCTCTGCCTATTGTCAGCCCTCATTTCAGTGTATGGAACAGAAGACACAAATCTGTAGGAAACCAGGCTTCATTGGTTGGTCTTCTCAATAACAAAGACAATTCGCATAACACAGGAGGGGCTTGCCATATCACATGAAGTAAGTTCAAAAGAGGCTAGGTGGCTTACTCTGAGAGAAGAATTAAAATAGATGCTCTTTCTATCAAAGCAACAATGGAAGCTATAAATGAGCACAGGATATTTTGAGTTAATTTCAGTAGCCCTTATGGGAAATGTCCTGGCAGCCAGGATCTGATGGCTATGAGACTCCTCAGCCACCATCTTCACCTGAAGACATCTCGTCCCTGAAGGCTATTAGCTGTATCCCACTGCTCTTCTCTGATGGAAACCTGAGGAGGCACAGATGGTCCAACTCTACGGTTGTAAAGATACTAAGAACATCAAAGTCAACTTCATTCCCCTCCAGCGCAGCAGGTTTTAAAACAATAACAACAACAAAAACCTCCTAAACTGTCTATAGCTCAGGAAGTAATCTCAGCCCAAATTGACAAGAACTCAGATAACTTCAAATTGGAAAATGTGCAATTACTTTGCTAAATGCAAGGTGACATGATTGAGAGAATGGTCTGTATTTGAAATAATGGAAAATTGATTAAAAATTGTGCTTTGTACAAAAAAGGGAATAGTCATCCTGAATCTTGGATTTAGAGCATGATTTTATTGTACTCTCACTGAAGTGTGCAATGCCGTATTGCAAATGAAGCAAATCTAATTAATTAATATTGGCCTCCCACTATCGTGCATTTGCACCACACTTCTTGAATGACAATCCTAAACATCCAAAAAATACAGAACTCTTTATAATCAAGAATCTTATAAACAACAAAATAATTAAAAAAAACCAACTCCCCGAACTGTATCCTATTGCTAAGAATAATCCAACGGTATTTCAACCGCCCCGCTGAACAGACAGGCCTTACATCGTACTCTGAATTTCGCCAAACTGGGGCTCTGGCAGGGGGCCAAAGGAAGCAGGTTTCAGTGGTGCGGGCCCTCCACTGAGAACACCCTACCACCGGTCCCCCCCGAGCCAGGGCACTGCGCATTCATTTTATGTGTAGTGCTCCTGTCTCTCACAACTGCTATGTCTGATATTTTCTTTATGACTTCAGCTTATTTGCAGATTTGGCTGCAAGATGTATTTTCACACAGTACTCAATGCAAATTCTAAAACTAAAGCTCAGAAGTACAGTCTACCAAATTTAACCAAATTAACTTTATCTGTAGAAATAATAACTGCAAAAAGACAAAGGAATCTATTTGCATGCAGTTTCAACAATTTCTGGCATATATGATGACACCAAAAAATATCATACCAAAAGTATATACAACTGTAGCTGTCAGTCAGGTGAAATTGCTTCACAGATATCTGACAAATACAGAGAAGACAGAAAAGTAACGTTAAGTTACTATTAGCAGATAACAACCACAAATACCACCACTTGTACTCTGCGTTGTAGATTGGCATTCTAACCTAACTCTTCTCACTGCAGCTTCTCTTCAGAAAGATAACAATGGCCAGTATATTTTTTAATGGATCATTGTGCCTGAAGGGATAAGGTGGGTTTTTTGGGGGGATGGAGAAAAAGAGAATAACTTGACATGTGTAGGAAGCAGAGTCACAAGTGCAGGATCTGTGGGAATGGTGTCTGTGGCCTTTGCAAATTTATGGATTGGTGGGTGGAAGAAGGGATATCTGCTAGGTGGCCATAGATTTTTAATTTCCTTCCTTTTTGCATTTCCATGTGTTTTGTAATGTAATCTAAAAGTTACGTTCCAGTCTTTGCAAATATAAAATAAAAGTCAGCCTGCTGACAGTTTCAGATGTTTATCTTCTCAATTGCTGATCAAATCCCTTTCCAATTTGTGCATAAACTTCAGCTAACAAAAAAAAAATCTTTTTTTTTTTTTTTTTATAAATACAAAGTACCCATTTCAACAGATCTTCTTTCACTGTTTCAATGAATAATATGGAATGAATGAAATGGGATATTGTCAGTTCCAGAACAAACTCTCTAAGCAATTAGGAGACTGCTGTGGTTGGATTCTTCTCTGTCCATGTTATTAGGCCTTAGGTCTTAAAAAGAAAAGCTATACTTGTATTTTTCCACAGAAAACTATAGCAGAGATCTGACCTCAATCAATGAGCTCTTAAGAGAACAGCACAGGTACTAGAGATGGCTAAGAAGAGATGACTGGAAAAGCATATTTATTATTTTTATAACACATTGCTGGAAGGCCTACTCAGCCAGCCATCCATAGTCCAGGAGGTTCTTCCACTGCACTGATGATAACTTTCTGATGCAAATGGTGGATGAGCCAACTAGGATAGGAGTGCTGCTGGATCTCATTTTCACTAACAAGGAGGGGTTGGTTGAAGCAGTGAAGGTTGTGGGCAGCCTTGGTAGCAGCAACCATGAGATGGTGGATTTCAGGACCTCATGTGGCAGGAACAGAATAACAAGCAGGATCACAACCCTGGACTTCAGTAGAGCTAACTTTGGCCTTTTCAAGCACTTGCTAGGGAAAATCCCATGGGGCAGGGTACTAGAGGGTAAAGGGGCTCAAGATAGTTGGTCAGCATTCAAGGACCACTTCTTCCAACCTCAAGATCAGCGCATCCCAACAGGTAGGAAGTCAAGAAAGGGAGCTAGGAGACATGCATTGTTAAGCAGGGAGCTGCTGGGCAAACTTAAATGGAAGAAGAGAGTCTATGGATCATGGAAGGAGGGGCTGGCCACTGGTCCTAATGGGATGCATCCACAGGTGCTGAGGGAGCTGGTGGAAGGCATTGCTAGGCCACTCTCCATCATCTTTGTTAAGTCGTGGGGAACAGGAGAGGTGCCTGGGGACTGAATGAAAGCAAATGTGACTTCAGTCTTCAAAAAGAGCAAGAAGGAGGACCCGAGCAACTATAGACTGGTCAGCCTCACCTCCATCCCTGGAAAGCTGATGGAACAAATTATCCTTGGTGCTGTCCCTAGGCATATCAAGCATAAGAGGGTCATTAGGGGCAGTCAATATGGCTTCACCAAGGGGAAGTCATACTTAACCAACCTAAAAGCCTTTTATGAGGACATAACCAGGTGGATAGATGATGGTAGAGCAGTGGATGTGGTCTATCTTGATTTCAGTAAAGCGTTTGACACAGTCTCCCACAGCATCCTTGCAACTAAACTGAGGAAGTGTGGTCTGGATGATCGGGTAGTGAGGTGGATTGAGAACTGGCTGCAGGAAAGCCAGAGAGTTGTGGTCAATGGGACAGAGTCCAGTTGGAGGCCTCTACCTAGCAGAGTCCCTCAAGGGTCAGTACTGGGACCAGTACTGTTTAGTATAGTCATCAACGACTTCTATAAGGGAATAGAGTGCACTGTCAGCAAGTTTGCTGATGACACAAAACTGGAAGGAGTGGCTGACACACCAGAGGCTGACACACCAGAAGGCTGTGTTGCCATTCAGCAGGACCTAGACAGGCTGGAGAGTTGGGTGGGGAGAAATTTAATGAAATACAACAAGGGCAAGTGTAGAGTCTGTAGAGTCTTGCATCTGGTCAAGAACAACCCCATGCACCAGTATAAGTTGGGGATTGGCTTGTTGGAGAGCAGCACAGGGGAAAGGGACCTAGGGGTCCTGGTGGACAGCAGGATGACCATGAGCTAGCAATGTGCCCTTGTGGCCAAGAAGGCCAATGGCATCCTGGGGTGTATTAGAAGAGGTATGGTTAGTAGTAGAGAGAGGTTCTCCTCCCCCTCTACTGTGCCCTGGTGAGACCACGTCTGGAATATTGTGTCCAGTTCTGGGCCCCTCAGTTCAAGGACAAGGAGCTACTTGAGAGAGTCCAGAGTGGAGCCACAAAGATGATTAAGGGAGTGGAACGTCTCCCTTATTTGGAAAGGCTGAGGGAGCCGGGTCTCTTTAGCTTGGAGAAGAGGAGACTGAAGGGTGACCACATTAATATGTAAAGGGTGAGTGTCAGGAGGATGGAGCCAGGCTCTTCTCAGTGACATCCAACGATAGGACAAGGGGCAACGGGTGCAAGCTGGAACATAGGAGGTTCCACATAAACATGTGAAAAAACGTCATGGTGAGGGTTACAGAGCACTGGAACAAGCTGCCCAGAGTGATTGTGGAGTCTCCTTCTCCGGAGACATTCAAAACCCGCCTGGATGCATTCCTGTGTGACCTGATCTAGGAGATTAGGAGATCCTGCTCTGGCAGGGGGATTGGACTAGATGATCTTTTGAGGTCCCTTCCAATCCCTGACATTCTGTGATTATGTGATTTAACTGATTAATACAAAAGATACAACTCCTTCCAGCAGCTGGAAAAAAGATTGATTTTTATCTCATCATTCATATTCCCATTAAGTGATGAACTATAAAACTTGTGTTTGAAAATTCAAATTGAAAAAAGGTCAGACAGAATCAATACTTTTTCACACAGTAGAACTATAAAACAATTGTCCAACTGGATATATTCAGGTCTGCTATTAATATCTGAAGTGAGTTCCATGAACAATAGTATGGCTTGCCAAAGTACTTAGGTACATACTTGATTTTAAGCTCTGAATAATCCCATTTGTCTGCTACAGAATTTCAGCACCCATGCCAAAGTAAGGATGGAGTTGGAGCCAGGGAGTAGTATTTCCACAACCCACAACTGACACCTCTAGGAGTTCTGCTACCTGGATGCACATGGCTCAGTTATTTTGAATAAATTTAGGTTTAGCAAACATCTACCTGGAGGACAAGGGTATAAATGCAAAGAAGTTAAGCAAACAATATTGTGGAGAAAGAGCAAAAATCTGTTAACATGGGAATTATGCAGAAAATATACTGTAGATTTATGGTACATTTCTGGCTGCAGTTCTTTCAAGGCTATCATATTGATTACAAAACATTATGAAATTCATCTTTCCTATGATATTTCCCATTCAATCTATGATAATAAATTTATGTTTGAACAAGTATTTAGAAACTTCTAACTGCATGTGAAATGAGCAGTCTGAAGACAAAACAGTTATCTGAACATACAAAGGTATCAGTGAGAAATTCTACTGGATTCTTGTTTCACATGTAGAGCGGAAAGAGCAGGTCTCGATATAGTTGCAAGAGAGCCTGAATGCCTCATTTCTCTAGTGCAGCCATTCTAATAGTATTAGAACCAAATTATAAACTATTAATATCCCTATTACAATAAAAATCTATATATTTTTTGAATGTATTTTTCTAACCGACCAATTAACGTATTCAGACATGGAGTTCTACATTTGGTTTGTGTGGATAAAATGCTACAATAGCGGAAAGTAGGAATACAATAACAATAAATGAATAGCAGCCTCAGTATTGCAAGGTATTTTACATGTAAAGTGAAGGGACACTTAAAATAAGCTTAAGCATGGCTTTAGAGGCCTAATTTACTCAAAAATGCTCTTGGGTAATTACACAAGAGAACAATTGGGTTTGTTCTGATGTCTTAAGTTTAAATTCTGTAGTCACAATTGTTGGTGAGTCTGTCCTCAAGATTCCCCTGTCACTAAGAGTTTTCCTCTTGCCTTCACATGGGTAGAAAAAAAATTCATCAGTCTGAATTCATCATGTTAAAGGATTTTGCTGGAAACTCATCACATGTGGTCAGTGTGGGTTGGCGAGTGCCAGATTTTGTTAGCAAACTCTATCCACTAACCTTACCACCAAAGTTGATCCTGCCAGAGACCACTTTCCCTGATGGCACTACTGGCAGAGTCTTTGTAAAATCTGGAATGGGCAAATACATTTTAAGAAAAGAAGAATTGCCTTAAACAACTGTGTGAAACTCAAAGTGTGTTTCCAATGAATCAGTATTTTGGCTTTTAAAAAAAGCTGACATAACCTTTCTTGACTGATTTTTGTTCTGTAGTCACTTTTAAAATTCCTGGTTTGAGCCAGGCCAGTAAGTAGAAACAGAAAATGCTACAGAAGTACCTTTTCTTGTGGAGATTTACCAAAAAAAAAAAAAAGGAAGTTGAATAAATCTCTTGATCTCTCAAATATATCTATTTTTGCAACTTTTACCACCAAGTTCTACACATTTAAGATTAAGCCAATTTATAACTAACTTTTCCTTCTCTTGAAAATGTAATTTGTGGTGACATTTTATGACAGAAATCTGGTGTGATTCTGGACTGGATTTAGACATGGATACAAGCTTTCCTAATGGTTTAAGAAATAGAACTGTCTCCAGAATTGTGTTATTATGGGAAGCTTAGATTCATGTAAATAGTCAGAAAAATATTTGTGCTTTATATTGATAGTGTCCTGATATAGCTGGGTTTGAGGGCTGGAACTTTTCTTCACTAGTCACTGAACCAACAGGAGATAATGCTTTTATCAGTTACGTTTTGGCACATGGCAAAGAGATAATGGAAGTTCTAATTATAGCAGATAACTTTGAATCCTGATCTAATTTATTTTAAATTAAATATAAAAGCAAACACAGGCTAGACAGCAATGGTGAGTCTTTATTTCAAAAAGGCAGGCCTGGAGAACTTTATGAAAACTGTTCCCTGAGATTCAAGAGAAAGAGTTAGATGTGAGGTCTCTCAGCAGTGAGTACAGGATTTAGACTGAACACAAAATAGATGATATGCAAAAAGCAAAGTGAGTGTTTTGTGTCATCCAGAAAGAATGACATTAACATTATGGCCAACTCAATGCTACCATGACCACTAAACCATGTCCCAGAGTTCCACGTCTACATGTTTTTTGAACACCTCCAGGGATGGTGACTCCACCACTTCCCTGGGCAGCCTGTTCCAATGCTTAACTGCTCTTTCAATAAAGAAATTTGTCCTGATATCCAGCCTAAACCTCCCCTAGCACAACTTCAGCCCATTTCCTCTCATCCTCTCACTAGTTACTTGGATGACCAACACTCATCTCACTACTTCAACTCCTTTCAGGTAGTTGAAGAGAGCAATAAGGTTTCCCCTCAGTCTTCTCTTCTCCAGACTAAACAATCCCAGAACATATTAATAATAATAATAATAATAAATTACGTAAATAAAGAAATGTATGCAGCAATTAAGATTATTGCAGAAAAAATGTGGACAAAACTCAACACATTCAACAATGGTGTTCAGATAGTCTCCATTCCTGTTGCTGTAATAAATAATCTGTGCACTTGCAAGATCTTGTAGCAAGGACTTATGATAATTTATCAAGTTGGATGCATTAATGCATGAGGTGGTGCAGCAGTTTAGTAAACTTAAGGAACAGGCATGTCACAGAATCATAGAATCATAAAACCATAGGATCACTAAGGTTGGAAAAGACGTTTAAAATTATTGAGTCCAACCGTTAACCTAACACTGTCAAGTCCACCACCAGTAAACCATGCCAAGTAACTGCCACATCTACATGTCTTTTAAATGCCTCCAGGGATGGTGAGTCAACCACTTCCCTGGGCAGCCTGTTCCAATGCCTGATAACCCTTTCAGTGAAAAAAAAATAATTCCTAATATCCAAACTAAACCTCCTCTGGTGCAACTTGAGGCCATTTCTTCTTGTTGTATCCCTTGTTACTTGGGAGCACAGATTGATCCCCACCTTACTCCAATTTACTTTCACATAATTGTAGAGAGTGATAAGGACTCATCTTGAAGTGCTGAGGCCTGAGTTGTAGGCCCCAAGTTGGAGTTGACCTGTGGATGAGCAGAATGTTTTGTTCTTCCTATTGGCTTCATGTTCCAGAGGCAGAACCTGGCCCACCTGTGTCTCTGTGGCTCCACCGTCACCCAGGTGGTTGTGGTTGGGGTGGTGGGTGAGGCCCACTACAGTGGGCAACAGAGGACCTGGGCCCACAGGAACTTATGGCAGGATNGGAGATGGGCCCACAGGAACTTATGGCAGGATTGTTTGAAAGAAGTCTTCCGAGAGAATGTTGCTGAGTTCAGTGTTGGCCTGTGTGATCAGGCAATTGATGGCAGCATAAAATGACGATGGTTGAACCAGCACAACACCCCTGAGTCTCCTTTTCTCCAGGCTAAACAACCCCAGTTCCCCAGCCACTCCTCATAAAAAGTGTGCTCTAGACCCTTCACCAGCTTTGTTGCCTTTCTTTGGACATGTTCTAGCACCTCAATTTCTTTCTTGTAGTGAGAGGCTCAAAACTGAACACAGCACTCAAGGTGTGGCCTCACCAGTGCTGAGTACAGGGGGACAATCACTTCCCTACTACTTCTGGCCATACTATTCCTGATATAAGCCAGGATGCCATTGGCCTTTTTGGCCACCTGGGCACACTGCTGGCTCATATTCAACCAGCTGTCAACCGTCACTCCCAGGTTCTTTTCCACCAGACAGCTTTCCAACCACTCTTCCCTAGATTTGTAGTGTTGCATGGTGTTGAGTTGCAGGACCTGGCACTTGGCCTTGTTGAACCTCATACAATTGGCCTCAGCCCATCAATCCAGCCTGTCCAGATCCCTCTGTAGAGCCTTTCTACCCTCAAGCAGATCAACACTCCTGCCCAAATTGGTGTTGTCTGCAAACTTACTGAGGGTGCCCTCAATCTCCTCTCTAGATCATTGATAAAGGTCTTAAACAGAACTGGCTGTAGTAATGAGTCCTGGGGAACGCCATTTGTGACTGGCTGCCAAATGGAGTTGACTCCATTCACTCACAAATATCTCTAAGACACTGCGCTGCCAGGAATGTTGAAGCTACTTTAAACTCTGCAGACTTAAGACAGAGAACAGTAATAGCCAGAAGAAGATGACTCCATAGACTTTCTGATGAGAACAGTTGGACTGCCTGAAGTTCTGACCTTTTGCTCAACCTTTGCATTTTGTTCAACAGTATCTGAATAAATACTGAATACATGGTTCATGATTCAGATAAAGAGAACATAAAATCTCTTTGTCCTCCTAAAGGACTGTACTTATCACTAAATAAGAGAATGAGCTTTCTTTTTGCTTATTTTCCCAATGGCCACATTTTGCTCTGCAGAGGTACATCTGTAAATGTGATTTCTGAGAAGGTGGGAGCTGTGGGGCTGTGCTTTCTGAAGGAAAAGGTTTTACACATCTGGTGCTCTAACTACTAAGCAACTATGCAAAAGTCTGAGCACAACTCATTCTTCTGCCCATGTGTTTAAAAAGAAATTTTGCAGGTTCATAATGAGGGGAACCTTATTATTACCCCCAACTGTTGAGATTTCAAGCTGTGAAACCCAGTTGCTTATAGTTTTTTATCTCAATTATGAAAAGATGATTCTATGTATGTTCAAGAGATAAGATTGCAAACTTGCTTCATTCCTCAATGTCACTATTATCTGGTTTGAGGCTTCCTACCTCCTACTTTAAGTACAGGTATCTCTCAAGTCCAGAGTTTAATGCAGGTGAGCATCTAACTCAGACCTATGAACGCCATTCTTAGTCTGCACACTGAAATTCAGGTGCTGTTATGCTTAACTGGGCATGGTTTATATCCCTTTAGCAAGTGTTTTAAAGAAAGAAAACAACCAAAACCCTCCATCATTTTATGCCTGCCACTCTACCTTCTCTGTGAGCAACCTGCCTTTGTTACCTTTGCATATGTCTTTTAGACAGCTGAGAATGAAAATAATCCACTAGATCTTACTGTGCCTTAGTCCTCTTGGATTGTTCTTCTCCAGAAAGTGATTGCACCTTTTCTGGAGGGAGGATTGCCAGGAACAGCCCAGACTGAGTGATCTCTTTCTCAATTCTTTTGAAACTGTCAGTAGTATTCCTTACTTTTAGAGGACATCAAGGATTTTATCCCTTAAAAAAAAGCACTCTTAAGTGGTTCTGTGAGGGAAAGCCTGAACCACTAGCTAGTTTTGAATATGTAGATTTTGTCCCATAGTTATAAGCTTAACTAAAAAAGTGTATTATGACATTCCTGTGAGAAAAAAAAATGCAAGAGGAAATGAATCCTATTTATATGGTTGTAGCAAAGTTGATACAGAGTTGATATGAGAAAATTTTTTTCTGCTTTTCTTATTGCTTTGCTATTATATTACCACTTATAATATTTTTTGCCTCATTCTTTAATGATCCTTCTTTCCAAAAATCTTAAGAGTGGAACAGCACAGCCTAGATTTTTTAGGACATCTTACAGGAACGTAGTTACTAGCAGGTGTATGTTTGATACTTTTTGAAAGCATCTGTACCTCTGGAAAGAGAGGGTAATACCCTCACAGATCACAGTGGAAAGTGCAGAATTTTTCAGGCACAGGTTGATTACTGTAGGTTTTGTTTCTTTTTCGTCCATTTGAATTCCATGAATTTTATCAGATTTACAGAGATATGAAGTTGAAATAATGCAGTGTTAAATCCAACACATTAAAAAACCAATTATGTCTAGTACTGTCTTGATTCAAATAAATCTACAGTCACATTCTCCTCCCTTTTGCCAGAAATTTTATTTTTGTCTGTCTTTAATTTACAAGCTTTGGGGGGAAGAAAATGTCACTATTTCTTTTTGTAAGTTTACATAAACTACACTCTTTAGTGCAAGATAAATAATGCATAAAATACATTCATGCTGTTTAAACAAGTTTGAGGAGATTTGCAAGAGAGCTGACAATGCAGACTTAATAGTTTGATCAGTCAAAGCACAGATTCCCAACAACTGAATCAGACTGATTCCCAGCAATCAGCAGACACTGAATGCATTGTGATTTTACATTATCAGTTGGAAATTGATTTAATGACATCCCCTGAGCCCTGACATCTTTTCTAATTGCATGTGATGCGTTTTTCAGGAAAGTGGGCAGCTTCAGAAAGATTTGAGTTGCTCTGTTGAAATATCTGCTTTCCTATCTAACGACATAGACCGACTGGGAATCCATGGGTACTATGCCTCTGTGTGATTTCCAGACAGATTTATTTATTAGTAATTACATAGCAAAACAAGCAAAAAGACTTTTTTGTGTTTTGTCATTTTTCTGTCCCAAAACAAAATACAAGCACATACTTCTGAAAGAAAGGGGAAGGCTGAGACGAAATCTACTACTACCTCCATGTAGTAAAACTTGATTTGCCGAAGGGCTCCATGGAGAAAAACATCTCATCTGTGGTGGAAACCTACATTTGAACTAGTTGCCTGAGTCCTTTTTAACAGTGGGGGGAAAGAAAGAATGATTCTTCTCAGGCAGTTTAATTATGTGAAAAGAATGTATTTACTTCAGTCTTTGGCTGTGAAAGCAACTTAGTGCGATTAGCTCAGGTGAAGGCATTTACACTGAAGACCAGTACAGTTAGGTTAGATGAATCATTCCTTGAGGTTTTTTTCTCTGCTGGTAAATTAAGTAATGCCAGGGAATGGTCTTAGGTACTGGAATAATGTAATCTGTAATATTCAATTATTTAAACAGTCCGTGGTGTGGTTTCGGTCTATTCCACTTAGGACTCCACCAAACAATTCCTTGGCATTGTCTGGGAGCAGGCACCGGCCAGAAGCCGTTGCTAGCAGGCAATGTGAATGCAGCTACCCTGACTTTGAAGGTAAAAGAGTTTAAAAATACAAATGCAGTCTGGTCCTTGCCTTGCCCTCAGTGCCAGAAAATGGTTCAAATGATGTTTCATTTTCTACTGTAGATGTATCCTGAAAATCTAAGATTGAGAGTAATTGACGGTAACCCTTCATAATGAAATATATCATATGTTTTAATCAATGTGTTGTCTACAGCATCTTAGATCATCTGTTAATGGCAAATTTGTACGCAAATGAAATGAGGATGAGAAGTCTTAGAGGATTTCCACAGTATTCAGTGTGAGTCACAGTGAAACATGCTCCTGAATAATGTAATACGTTGGAAAAACATAATGTGGCCTAAGTATCTGTGACTGCTCTAATTACTTCAGTATAGCTTATGCCTGATATAAGGAAAATTATAAGAACAATCAACACATTTTTGGTGCAATTTGCTATATCCTGTCTGCCTCCTTTTCTTGCCTCAATATGAAAATAGAAAAGTAAGTTCATGAGCATCATGTGATATGTTTTAATTGAACCAGTACTATAATATCATTTCTCTACTATGAAAAGTTTGTGCAGTTTAATGACAACTTATTATTCCCATTGTAGCAAACAAGTATTTTAGACTAGAGGTAGGTTTTTCTGATGTAACCAGGACTTTCATATGTGATATGGAACTGTCTTCTTGGAAGCTAGACACATATGTAAATTTTGCATATATACCAATATGGAGTAATTACACAGGTTTCCTCTCTATCCTCAATTTTTATTTGTGTGGTGTTACCAACATTGTGAATGTAACACTGAATGCATTTGGAAAAGCAGGTCTAAGAGTTGATCTAAATTCTGGAGTGAATTATTCTATGACAATGAGATCTGCAAAGCTTATACTTTAATGTAAAGCATATATCAAGTAAATAAATTATTCCTTTTAAATATATAAAATTCCTTATATGGAATAGATATTATGCTCTCTGAATCAAACAAAAAATTACAAAGTCAAGGAGAAGTAGGAGCAGACTGTTTGCAATTTTCTGAGATCATGAGAAACTGATGAGCCAATTGGTAATTTCAGCCCACTTGTTATTTCTCAATTAATGCTCCTGTAAAATAAAGAATAAATAAGCTTTGCTATGCCTGTTGCTTAATTAGCCATAACAAAACTTTCTGAAGTGCAGTACCTGAGCAATTGAAGGTATCGTGGTTGTAGGCAGGAGCCTGCCAACAACATTAAGAAAAACTTCTGAACCTTGCCAAGACTGCTCCTCAGCAAGGCTGAGGCTTCTCCAAGTTATACGAACCATTTTCTGCAGATGGGTTGGACTTGTTCCTTCCACACAATTTTTAGAAGTTATTTATTTATCATATTCTGGATATCTTCTACTAACAATACTCTCTTGGGGTTGTTTCTGGAAAAACTCAGATAATCTGATCTGGGTTCCATGTTTCAGTAAATTCCTACAGTTAGTTACACTGCATAGTATAAATCCTATTCCACTGATTTTCCACAAGCACCTGAGATGAAGGAGAAGCTTTCTGTAACATCCTTCATAGGCTTGCTGCTGGATGGTGGTTTGGATTACCAAAGTCAGGTGCAAAAGAATTGAAGGCTCTTGGTCGGTTGCCTACTGAGAGCGGGTGGACTGAGAGCAGGTAAGATATGGTGGATTGGAAAGGAAGAGGTGAACACGGCCTTTATTTCTTTACTGACTGGCTAGAGTATCTGAGCTCATGCTGACTGAGAAGTAGTTCAATGCTGATGTAAGCCTACCTGCTGTAAATTAGTAGCATTTGGGAGCAAATGGGAAACAGGAAGGAAATTGTGCCTCAGCATCTCAGAAATGCTCTGCCTCCCAAGACTTTTCTTGGGTAGGTGCCACTGAAGATGCCGTTCTTTGCTCTAAAGAGGAGCTAAGTTGAAACCCAGCTCTTACTGAATGCTTGCCAGCCTCAGGCAGGCAGAAGCTGTAGGGAGACCTCGCCAAAAACAGGCACATGTTCCCATGCTTTTCATGGAGGCTTTTTTGCAAGTAATGTTCTGAAACTGTGGCTTTGTGCATAACGTACATCTCACAAATTTGTGTGTGAAGATATGCAAATAACTTCCCTGCTTGGACTCTCACGGTCCTCCTCGGCTGTAAATATTTCTTTTGACAGTCATGCTATTCTAAACACACATTTACCTTGCAACAAAGGCAACGCTAACTGTAACACAAACTTGGCTCAGAAATGCTCCCTGTTTTCTTAGATTAAACTCCTTTCTCCAGCTGCATCTATTTTAGGATTTGATCTACTTTATACTTGGCTTTCATGCCTCCTAAGGATAATGAAAACTTGTGGAGAACACACAGTTTGTGCAGCAATGAAAAAGAGCAGAAACCTTCTCAAATAAGAAGTTTGGTTACTGTGGCATGCACAACAACACCTCTAAGGACATTTGGATGAAATTTATAAACTCTCTCTTAAGAAAGAGACAGAATAGGAAATGCTGGTGATAAATTTTGCAAATAAAGTTATGAAAAACACAGCGTGAGGCCTCTCCAGACAAACACTGACCATCTGTAATTGTTTGCAGAACATCCTAGGTACAGTTTCCAAGCATTTCAGATTTTTCTAGTATTTGTTCTTCAATTGGTTAGGCCTGTTTGCTCCCTTACCGAGGTCTAATACATGTTACATGATAGAAGACAAGTCCAAGGAGCCTACCAGCTACTCTGTAAATTAGCACTAGGAAGTGTTGCCCACAACTTCCAAAACAATCACTTAAATGCAATTTAGATGTTTGCAAGCTCCATTGGCATTGCGGGATAATAGAAATGAGAATGGGAGACATTTTCATCAGCTCTCTTTCATAGCTAATGGCCTTTGGGGGATTGCCACTCATGAAGACAGACTGCCACTCATGAAGACAGGCTGCCACTCATTCACTGAAAGAACAGGAGTTCCCAATACAAAGACTCTTGGGCTAAATAATCTTGCATCCAAAAGAAGGATAGCCAGTAACCAGGCTTAATAGGCCCTCATTCCTCAGCCCCAGCCCTGCCTGCTGCACTTTATGCTCGTACTGGCCTCAAAGGTTGTTTGGTTTGTGATTCTGTGGGAAGAGCAACTTGGGGAGTGGCATATGAGTCGTGGTCATATGAGTATTATGCTGAAAGGAAGATGCCAGGTTACAAATGAGTGGTAGGAACTGTCTGTGAGAGAGTAATGTTTGTGAAGGAAACATTTGCGAAATTTCACCTTTAGTTTTGCAGATCAACAGTTCTTTGATCCTTTGGAAAGGCAGATGCAAATTGGGTGCTAAATGGAAACCTGAACGTATAGTATTTGGCGCTCATGTTGGAATTCCTTTGGGTAATTTTCAATAAGCATATATGTCAGCAAGGTAATGGATAATCAGGCTCCTCATGTAATTAGGTATGTATCTTCCACTTTGGAAGAGAACAAATTGTGTAATGTGGTTGCTTTGAAAGTGCTATATTTTGTTTTTTTAAACTGGCTCTCTGAAAAATAGGAGTAGGTCCAAGCGTTCTCAAATGGAGAATGGAGACATTCAGTACTTATTTTGGGGTACTTTTCCTTGGTGGAAGGGACAGAAAGAAAGGATTTCAGAGAAATGTAAGAAAGAATGAGGAATTGAAAAGATAGTAATTTCTGATTAAATGTTTCAGTCTTTTTTTTTTTTAATATTAAAAAGGAATAATTATTTAAATATCTAGGTGTAATATTGCAATGTGAGCTTTCTGCTGTCTACCTGAGAAGAAAATGAATTTGCCAGTTTATTTTTTGGTCATTTAGCATTGGAGATAGTCAATTAACTTTAATTTCTAAATAACATTTTGGTATTCTTAAATCAAAGATTTATTTTCTACTCTCCACCCTAAAGATACTTCTCACTTTCCTTAAAAAATCTCTGAAAAAAAAAAGAAAAATTCAATTCAAACCTTAATGTCACTTTCAAAAAAGCTTTTCTGGGTTAGTACAAGCTCCTTTTTCTCTTCTTTTCTTCCTCGGAGATTTAAATCTCCACTTTTTTCCCAAGGTTTCTTTCTTTTTTTTTTTTAATTATTATTTTTGAAAGAGGCAGATCTAAACTTTTTATTAGCATCATCTCTCTCCATTGCAGCAACATTGCCAGTGGTTGCTGAATTTGATTTTCATGACTCCCTTTACTGTGATTCTCAATATGTGGAATGTAAACTTTTTAATATTGTTTGCTACATTCCTTTCTAATCATACTAGTCCCCAAAATATGAGTAACACTAGAATGTCAGTTTAATCAAATTAACATCCATGACCCTGGGTGATCATTTCTCTTAACACTTCCCAACAGGCACATGCTTTTGAGAACAGCAGCTTGGATGGTTTGTACTTTCAAAGGAACTACGTGGGTAAACCTGGGTAGCGTATAACAAAGCCTTTATTTAAAAAAGACAGCAGCGGGAAGTGGAGAACCAAGATCCTACCTCTAGGCAAAGGAATGCCTCTTGGCCCAGGAATTAAACGTGCTGTTGGTAGGATGGGTCTCAGTTCCTGCATTCGGCTACTGAAATGGTCCTTCTCTGTGTTTGGAACCCAGGCCAGACCCCAGGCTGATACACCCTGTTCTGTTGCTCTGGAGTTTCTGACTTAATTTGGCACTGTCTCTGCCAGCAATTAACAAGAACTTTGGCCTAAAGCTTGAATATGATTATCATAAGCATCTACCACAGTAAATATTTCATTAATGTGACTGTCTCCTTTTCAGTCTAGGTCCCATATATTTTATTTCACGTCTTAAAATAATAATTTCACGTTGTCTACTGCAACTTTCAACCAGTGACTTCAAATCAATTGGCAGACTTCAATAAATGCATGCTAATTCCTGTGGTCCTTTGACTGCATCCTTTCAGTGAAATCTCGTAATGAATTCAGCAGAGTTTTCCTTGAGAAAGGAATTCGTAGGAGTTGGGTCTGTCAGAGTTAGGATTGCTGCAGCTGAAGCTAAAAGTGAGTCACTTTTGAGGAAACTGCAAGGGCTGCATGCATAGTGGCAGGAATGAGAGGGGTGAGCCAAAGCTTTATAAACATCTCTCAGGTATGGCACAACAGCTGGGAGGTCAGCATGGAGAATAGGATGCCTACTTAAGTGAAGGGGGATTTCTATCTACAGAGATGCCACCTGCGTTTTCCCCTGGCCAAAAGCAATCAGCAGTTTGGATCAGCGACTGCCTGGAATTCTGTGCTCACAACAGGCTGCCATTTCCTGACCACACTGTGTGTGCAATGACTGTTCTTTGCTCGGTGTTCCTATGGTAAGTTAGACTTAGTACAAATTCTCTAAATCCCGAGTAGGTAGGAACTGAGGCAATTATGTGAAGTTCTACACATTGTAAAAATAGTACTGCTTAAAAACATTTAGTGTTATTTGGATTTCCCAGAAGAAGAAATACTACTCTGAATGGAAGATCCCTTTATGTTTTTAGCTTCTTAAATCCATCTTCTTGTTACAAATTTCCTGATTTTTTTTTTCTTTTAATCTCTGTTTCTGCAGCTGAACAGTTTCTTGTGGATATTTCTGTTAGTGTTAGTACATATATTTCCTGGTCAAGGCAGTCACTACCTATTCAATTGCATATCTTTAACAAGCTCACTAAAAAAAAAACAGCTTAAAAAAGATGTAAAAAAGGATATTTCTGTGTGTAGGGGGATGTGACTGAGAATGTAGCTCTTTCCCTGAGCCCTGGTAATTTACATGCAGTAACATCATAAACCTGTCTTGGTGTGGTAGGCTCCATGAACATAGCATGAATCTGTCAAATTCCAGTCTCTCTGGTATTCTTGGTGCCAGGTCAAAGTCTTCTAGAGGCTGAAAAAGAATCCTAAAAACAACATCTCCCAGATATATGAATTAGACACCACAGCACATAGTGATAAGCATTTCATGAGGATATTATCAGAGATTTGCTTGCTTCCTTGGCTGTTTTTCACTTCCTACAAGTTTTTCACTGATTATAAACCTGTCTGCTTTATGTGCAGTGGGCTCTGCATCAGTATTGTCACCTGCAGAACGATGACTCCTCATAGGACTACCTCCACAATAAAACAGTGAAACTTTTATCTATGTACTTAGTCAAGTACAATTTGCTGGGACTTCGAAAATCTACATCTGTTCTGTATACAGTTTATATTGCCATTTGTTACACAGATGTGTAACAAGACAAATACCTGCCCAGGCTTACACGTGATTCAGAAATGCATATGTTAATCATGCTGGTGGAAGGAGGTGAAGGAAAAGACAATAAATCAGCCTACAAATGGTTTCACTTGGAAAGGTCTAACAGAACAGGGTTATTTTTATCCTAGGATGCTTTTAATTTGAATCAAAAATGCTTTACCACATGTTCTGCCAGCAGTTCAAAAGGACTGGTAACAAACATTTAATCTTTTTTATTCTGGGATTGGCACTAAGCCCTCATCAAAAAGCGTATGCAGTCAAACAGCTTATCTCCACTGAGCTGTTTCCCTTAATGTGTTCCTAATTATAATCCTATATATTGCTCACTGTGGCCGATTGAACAATATGGCAGTAATTTCTTTACAGGCCTCACTGTTCTTTGAACTGCGAGTACAGAGGGCTCGAACTGAACCAGATCAATGGGATTTGAGTGCAGGGGAATCCAGCCAGATGCAATCTCTGGAGAATGCATTTCCAGCTGTTCTCCAGAAAGGGACTGGAGCAGACAGCTGGTAACTGTGCAGCCCCTTTCATACAACCCCATGGATCTGTGCTGCAAGGTGTAGTCCTTCTTATCTTTATTGCATTCTGTACCTCTGGGGAGGGACTCACCCAAATTCCACACAAAGGGTGTTTTTTAACAACAGGGATTGAAGTAATAGCCTACCCACTCCCACCTCTTAAGATTTCATTAGACTATTAAAAAGTTTCTGAAGGATTATATGAATCAAACTTGGACAAATATTTCCATAAACTGAAAGTTGTAATATAAAGCTGAGAGGAAGCAGAAGTATTTGTGCTATAGTTTTATCTGTGTTTGTTTGTGGAGTGTTTTTGGTATACATAAAGTCTGAAAAGTTAAACCTTTTATTCTTAAAGTACCTGTAGCCTTAGGAATTTCAACCCTTCCTGCCTCCTTTTCTCTGCATGAACACCTGGTTCATGAAGAACATATAGAGGTGTAACATGACAGATTCCAAGTAAATTAAAATGGTTATAACTGAAGATACATTTATGCCCAAACAATTGTTTATGTTTGCCAGCTTCCACTTAGTTCTGATGCAGTGATAGATAACAAGGAGAAAAAAGCAGCCAACTAAGGATTTAGTACTCCTGTGCTTTTGGTAGTTTCCCCTTGCAGATCATATTCATTCATTCTTGATCAGTGTATACATTTCCTTTAATGTAATGTTTTCCCATTACCCACATACCCTTTGCATACAGGGGGCTGAAGCAAAACAGAGTAGAGTGTTTAATCTTTAAAACAAAGCAGATCAGAGGGGCAAATTACTCAGACTATCCCTGTGTAGTTTGCAAACTGGGTAGTCCAGAGCTATGGATCAGCTTTAAGGAAAAAAGGGGGCATTATACAAAGTACTTCTAGTGATTCTCCCATTCCACTGGAAGAGATTTGGGCAGGTACTGCCAGCCACAATAGCCCCAAGCATGGAAATTGGGAAGTGGTACATTTCATATGTATATGCTGCTGGTGTTAGAGAGACTGAAAGGCAAACAAACTCATTTTTACCACCCCTGCAAGATCCAAATATGAAGATTATTTTTTTTAACATCTCTCACATGTTGGCAGGTTCATTTACTGAAGCTGTGTAGGGGCATGCGGAAGTACTATTAGAGACGCAGCTGCTAGAGATGCTGACACTCCAGCTGTGCATTGTGAAATGGGACTACCCACCCGCCAGCATCAATGGCTGCAATAAAGAGTAGGCATTAGACAGCAGCAAGGAAGATGGGGGTGGATGTGGGTCTCTGCAGAAAGTCCTTCTGATCCATAGTCCACTGGAGTCACTAGGAAGACTTCTCATGATCGCAGCAGGCTTCAGACCTCCTCCTGCCTGTGTAACATCTTCACATCGACTGACATCTTCACATCCACACCCAGCGAATTGTTGGGAAACTGAACTTCTGGCTTGAAGGTTTCAAGAAAACAATTTATTTTGTACCTGGGTCTAACTGTCTTTGACATACAACACTGAGAGATTCACAGTACCCCACTCACATTGTTTTAAAGGCCTGGTGTCTGTTAAGTCATGTTGTGGAATAGTATCACTTGAAAAACAGCATTACATAACACACCATTGTACATATCAATAATCAATCAAATAGTTAAACTTACTGAGGGTGTTCAATTGGTCTGTGAGGCAGCCTAAGCTCACTGAGGCTCCCCAAAGAATAAAGACCATTACTTTCAGAAGGTTGCACTAGTTTTGTTTTTCACTTTCATATCTTGTGCTTCTAATCCCTCAGCTTTTGGGATCATTGCCTGCCATATACCTCAGTTTCCCACTTCAGACAAGTGGAAACACATATCACTGTTTGCCCATGGTTCATATCTGTCTAGGGTGCCAACTTCTAAAGGTTGCCACCTTTAGGAAGTAGGGTGCCACTACTTCTGTTCATGCACATTTTTCCCCCCAGTCACAGCACTATAGTCACAAATTGTGTGCAGATGCCAAATCATATTTTATGGTACAAGATATGTGTCCTTTGCCGTAATTTCCTTTTATGTACCGTCAAGTCACCAGTGACCTTGTTTCAGTTTCAAATAGACATTGTACACTTTCAAATAAAAAGATGGATAAAGAATTTCTTGCTGAATGTTGATCCTAATAACTTTTATTCAGTCCTCCAGAAAGTGTGCCTGTGACATTGCTCTGCAAATCAGCCATTTGTAACTGAAAGAGTATTTCCTATGGGGTAGGCATTTGGAGGGCACGTTTTAGCCCTGAGAACAACTTCATGGGCAGTTTTATTTACTAGTATCTTCACATAAACAAAAGCATGAAACTTTTTATACCATTGACCAAGGCCAAAGTCCCCTCTATTTGAGCAGACAAATAACTGTTCTTTGTTAAAATCTGTGATGAATAAAACACTGGTTGCCAGTTTCAGCTGTGCTGTTAGATGAAGACCAAGCCAGTAGCCCACTTGCAGGACCTTTAAGAACTTTGTGTTGCTCCTTACGACATGTTTTTTTCAGGATCAGGGTCTCTGCTTCAGTTTCCTCTGTCTGTTGAATAGCTTTGCACTGTATCATTCCCAAGCAGTCAGTTTAGGCTGCTAAACTAATCTTGTTTACACAAATCATAATTTCAAAGAATTTTGTACCAGTTTCACTTCTTTGAAGACATGTTCACTATTGATGGCCTCAGCTTTGATGTGACCTACCTGAATACTTTCTTATGTTACTGTCTAGCCCACATATATTACAGTCTTCACATAGAGTTACATTTCTACTTGTCTAGTTTTAGCCCAGCTGCTCCATCTTTTTCCAAAGCTTCTGGTTATGCTGTACAACTTTTTATTCCATAGTTAAACATCATCTTTATAGTCTTTTGTATCCTCTATACCAATAAAAACTGTTACATTTTGCAGTCAAACCCCTCTGGGGCTGGAAAGAACCCAAATGGTAGTCTGCAGAAACAGTATTTCTCAAAGGGACTGTTGAGTGTTAACAAATATCTTCTGTTTTTCTTAGGGCACCCTGTTGAAAGCTATTTGGCATTATCCATGTTCCCCAATACATATTCTTTCATAGTTAGAGGAAACTTGTCCCATTTTATACACCTAATTCTTCAAATCTAAAGATAGGCAGAGATCTTCATCTTTTTTAGTCTAAAGGGCTAGCAAATGTATACACTCTACTGGTTCTTTTTTGTTTCATGACTCCCTAAGTCATTAACAACATGGTCTATCTTAGGGTAAGAGGATCTTTCCTCTGCATACGAGTTGCTGAATTTTTTACTTTTTTAGCTCTATTCCCCATTCTGCTGAGACTTTTACTATTCCTACTCCCTTTTCTTACAGTGGTTTGAAACTTCTCACTGAAGTGTCAGATAATGTCCACCTTCAGTAAATTTCAGTCTCAACTTAGAGCTTTTGCCACCTGTTAAAATCCAGCTGCTTAGTTCATAATGGTTTCTAGATTCTTCATATGGATTTTTCTCTCCCCATCCCTTCCCCCNTCCCCTTTCTTCCAGGTTTCTGTGACCTATTTTCTACAAGGAAATTGCATGTTAGTATTGCCTCAGATCGGTCGCACGTTGATATGTATTGTGGCCTTATCCTGGTTTTCTGTAACCTTTGCTGCAATGGCTAAGATTGATTTCTGGGATATAAAAAGCAGAAAGTTTGGAATGCCCTCAGGTAGAATTTTGTTCCTATTTTCTCATTTCCCAGATAAATGCTTTAACTGTTGGTGACTGCCCCCTCCTCCTGCTGCTTTCATATTCGTTAGGTGATTTCATGGCATACTGCAGACTTTGTCTTTCTCCTCCCACATTTCCTAATAAGATAGCTTGAAAGCAGAAAAGCAGAAAGGCCATTCATTTAAATTAGGTTCAGTTCAGGATTAGGCTAGATTCATCCCACTGAACCTAAGAATTTAACTGCAGAGCTTAGTTTGTCCTAAACTCCATCTACATTCAATAAATCTTCCCATAGAGAGAGAGTAGGATGACAAGGCTCCTATTTTAGGTATGCTTCAGCTAAGTGGTTGAAGGTAGGTGAGTAAATCCAGGCTTGAGGAGTGTCCTCTTAGACCTTTAAGATTTTAGTTTCATACTTAATTTAAGCACTTGCTTAAATACACTTCTATTTGGAAAAGCACGTAAGCACATGCTTGCAGTTAAACACCTACAACTTCGACATAGAATCCTGCAATAAATCATCTTTTTCATGACTACTGACTGTGACATATTTGTTAAAAGAGAAATGGTTCCTGCACTTCTATATTTCTGAAGTGATTTTAAACCTCCCTATGGTAATAAAATATTTCCTACTAAGCTAAACCTTATTAACTTTCTCAGATTTCAATGTTGTATTTCCATCCTGTCTTTCTGGTTTGGAAAATTCCTGAAGTTTACAATTCCATTCACTTCAGTTTGGATAGCTGACATTATATATTGTATTCAGATTACCAGTTATACTTGAAGAGTTAATCTCGCTGTACTTGGAAAGTTCAGCTATAACAGAATGATTATAGGAATTGTAGCAATGTGAAAAAAAAATCTGGTTTTACAGATTGGGAAATCCAGCATCTCAATAGAAGCATATTAAGTATTTGGTCTTGTCTGATCTTTCAGTGGAACTACTCAGCCATGATATTAGTTAGCACCTAGTAAAATCCATATTCTTTGGCTAATGGACATCTAGCAGTCACATTTGGGATGCTCTGAAACAGTGAATCTGACCTTTCTAAGCATAGAATATGTACAAGATTCAATAACGGCAGAGATTACAGTACATTTATAAAATTTAACCCAAGGTAGGATCCACCTATTCTCCAAATATAGGGACTGATTTTTCAGCAGCAAAACCAAAAGAAAAACACCACTTCAGATATTGGAAAAGAAGATGAGATCACCGGGCATTCTTGGCACTCTTGGCTCAAAAGGTTCAGAATTTCAACTGCCATCACACTCATAAGAGGGAGCTTGCAGCAAGACAAAACTCTGCTTTATTTCCCCATCTCTTCAGGCCAGAAACTTGAGGAGCCTGTCCCCTCTTCAGAGCTCTAGCTACACTTTCTTTTCCAGGCATACTCCTTGTTCCCCGGGGTCCCTTTCACCTACTTCCTTTGTGCTAAAAATGCAGCTTGTTTCCCTCTTGTCTTTCCTCACTCCACAGTAAGCCTTCTTCCAGCCTGCATTAGCAACTCTGTAAAGAGCTTCTCCAGGCCCATTTTCGAAGCAAGCTTAGGCAATTTTGTTTGTAAGGAGAGACTAAAGTTTTTCCCTAAAGAAGGAAATATTTAAGTTAATATCTACTTTGGCGGAATGATTGCTATTTGGATTACGGTAGAAACCAAACAAAGTTAAATACCTATCTGATAGACAACTATTGAGTCTGAAATCATCTAGCATATGAGGACAGTTACATTTGAATCTGTACTGTATCCAGAGATGGTCCACTGAAATTGTCATGTTCATCTTGATGAAAATGTAACTAAGTAAGATCAAAATGAAACAGCTGAGGCAAAGGGTTTTATAACTGGTGCCAAAACAAATTTAGGGGACTAGATTTTTTCCACCTAGATTGTTTCAGTCTAAACAGACTGAGAAGTTTTTCCTCTAGTAAGAGAGAAGCTATTAAATAAGTGATTTTAATAGCTCAGTCACCCCCAATTTATTTGGTGTCCCTTTGAGATTATTGAATGAAACAAAAATAGTACCTATAGAAAGTAATGAATACAGAACATACTTTCACACTTGCCAGACTTTCTCTCTGTGCTGCTCAGCCTCATTTCCTTATTTTTAATGATAAATAAATTAACATTAATTTTCAGTGTTCACAGCACTCCATACACATCAGCTAAAAAAGAAAAAGTAAAATGGTTAGTAAATTCTTTTTAATGGAATGTAGCATGTGCTGCCCCTTCTGTGAACTCACCACTCATTCAGGAAATTGATTTGTCAAAATGTAAAATAAAAATGCATCATTTCATCACATTTTTGGAAAATATGGGTCCAATCTTACAAGATGCAGAGAAGGCGCAGCTCCCTTAAAGCTTTTCAATGGAAGCACTTAGCACCTTACGGTAACAGGCTGATTTTACATGTCGTTTTAACGATCTCTTTAATAGTTCATTCTGGAACCAGCAAAGCTGAGCATTGCAGTGCCTAATGCCCTTGTTGGGCCTGGCTCTGAGCCAGCTTTATGTTTTGCAGCTTATTTGTACGCAACAATCTCACCTTAAAAAGTATTTGTTTTCCCTGGGATGCAGGTGTTGATATAGTTGCATTGTAGGTAGGATTCCTGGATCAGGTTGTAAATCAGGGCATGGTGCTGACTGGGGAAACAGAGTCCAGGCCTCGGGGAGATCTGAACAGTTACTCCCCTCCTCCTCTGCAGTGATCCTCTGCAGCCCGAGAGTGGTCCAAGAAAAGCAGCTTGTACAGGCACTATAACGTCTGGAAAAATCTTGCTAATATTGATTTTCATAAAAGAGGCATAGATATATCAGGGTGACTTTCAATACCTTACACAAGTTTTATACCAGTGTAACTGGACTTTATTGAAACTTTGCTGGGGTAAAATTAATACTACAAAACAGACAATATGACTTGTTGCTACAGCTACTCCTTTTTTTCAAAATGAGAAACAATTCATACTTTTTAGAATATGATCAGTCAGGACAAAATCATTCATGGACCACTGATCCACCTCATAGTGTAACTTCCAAGAACACAGGATGTACCATCCCATTACTATTCTCTGATATTAATAATGCGTCATCACTGAAAATATATCATAGATATTCTCTTGTTACCTGATCATGCCTTTGATTTTTATTTTATATTTTGCACTTTTAACTTCAACCTGCCTTCCTGTTGAAGTCTCTCCAGTGACTTCCATTAATTCCTTCTGTTAAATGTAAATCTTTTGAGTTCGTAATTTGCTTCTGCAGTACTAAGACAAAACCCTTTCTCTTTTTTAAATCTTAAGGAGTCATAGAATCGTTTGTGTTGGAAAGGACCTTAAAGATCATCTAGTTTCAACTCCCTTGCCATGGGCAGGGACACCTCCCACTAGAACAGGTTACTCAAAGGCCATCATCATCTTCTCCTCATCTGTTTGTACATCTTTCTCATGTGACATCTGGACACCTGCTAGATGCTGGAGTCCTACCCCCTACTTAATTTTTTTCATTCATCAATTCATTATTATTATGGAATTAATTTAAGTTAGCAAATGTCTGCAAGCCAGAAATTATACATGCTATCATGTTTAGTAAAGTGTAAGAAAAGTCCAAATATACTGAATGTGGCACTGGAAGAATCCCTAGGAAGAATATCCCTACCTGATCCCTTTCTCTGGTCGTTGTTCAAGTAGGATGACCGAACTTGTCTTGGTACGATGAGGAAAATAACAGATATTTTAATGTGCCTACCAAATCCTGAAGTTCATAACTAGCAGCTGTTGTTGTCTCTAGCTGCAGATCTCAACCGACTACCTGCAGCCATCTGGGTTCCTGGCACACACACACCTGCCACAAGGTCAAGAAAACTCCACTTCCAGAAACCCTGAAATACTGAGAACAATACTGAGGTTGCTTACTCAGTGTTTTTCATCAAAACAGCATTTCTCTGAAAACTGCTAACCTCTTCTAGGTATAAGCCGCGCCACCAGAAAAGCCGCGCCAAAGAAACTGCGTCATAAAGCTACAAGCTGCTGACATCACTGAAATCACCCAAGTCTGCCGGCCGGGCGTCGTCACCGTTCTACGGGGACGATCGCTGAACGCCAAAAGGACAGATGACAACACATGCACGCACACACATGCACCATCCACACATACAGGTCATAATTTGACATAATTAGGTCCTTATTTGCCCTTATCTCTCAGTGGGTGAGAGGGGGAGTGAATGGGTGGGCGTGGCGTTCTTTGATACCGTAATATTTCCATAGAGTAAATACGGTTTTATTCAAATATATTTAATAATAAACTTCTTAAATACTCATTCAGTCTCCGTAATTGCCTACAAGCCTGGTGGGGAGATATACGACTTTGCCCTCAATCCCCCTCCCTTTAGGAGGTGGTTCAGACATCTGCGCTCCGACCACGACAGCAAGTAAAGTACCACTTTATTTGATGGATTAGGAAGCATGGATGCTATTACTTTTATGTAGGATGTGATCTATTTTATGTGTGATTCAGCACAATGAAGAAGTGAAAATTATGTGAGTAACTCAAGGAAAATCCTGTGATCTTCACTCTGATTTAACACAAGCTGGCTAGCTCTTGTTCATTCAAAGGAAATTATCTGAGTTGGTTCTGAGTAAAACCTGAGTAAGGTCCTTAGGACTTGGTCCACAGTAACTCAGAATTTCCTTTCTATTATTAGCCCAATGATTTCAGGAAAAGTAGCAAGCAGAGACAGGGTGTGTTCTGTGGGATAGTCATATAATTTCGAGATCAAAGACTGTTAAAAATTTTTAAAGATGGGTTTTCCATGTCTGTGGAGTGCATGTTAGATTCAGAACTCCAGGGTGATATTTTTGTTGGCTGTTGCACTAATGAACATGTAAAACAATCCATATTGATCCTTGATAATATTAAATTGTTTTTTTTTATTTATTCATAGTTCTCTACAACAGATGATCTTTCCAGTAAAATGATACTGAGAAGTTTAAGAAGCAAACTGGGAATGGAAAGAGAATAGCACAGGGTGCAAAAGTGGAACTACATGAATACTTCAGAGGCATCTACAACCTGTACATACATAACACCTCAACTATTAGTCTATGAGGAATGTGCAGCAAGAGTTGACAGGTAATGTTTTATTTCAGAGTAGGTAGTGGTTGGAATAGTGCATTCAGTACAAGGAATGGTGATGGCTGTGGTGTGACTTACACTGTTAGAACAAGGCTGTGGTGTGGCATTTGGCCAATGGTTGAAGTGAAAACTGAAAAGCGACAACAGTATCCTGCCAAAATCTGGTATTGTCCCACAGGCTTTTCATTTTATTCCAAAGGTCATAACATACTCTATTCAGCCAAATCTGCTTCAAGAAATTCCCACTCAAGGAAAAACACTTTTTGATAGAATAAGTGCTATACTGATATTTTAATATTCTTTCTTTTTTCTTTAACTAATTTTCTTTGTACAGAAATAGGCTTGTAAAGTAATGCCTGTATGCAAGAAGGAAAAATCCTGTGAAAAATGTGGCACAGTAGATAAGTCTTGTAACTCAGCAATATGTGTCAATGTTTTACATAGGAGGAAATCCTCTGTGACATGCATCTGATAATGGAATCATTTCATATAAGGGTCCTTACAGTATGAGGGCTCTACTGTTTGCAGCACCATACAATGGAGTACATTAGCAACACAGCACCAGTTTAATTCTGGGCATTGAAGGCTGAGCCCTGCTTTTAGTTATTGCATCAGCAGGAGTTAAAGAAGCCTTGTTCTAAAAGCAAAGGCCAGAGAGGCAGGGTTGAGGACTAGCAAATACTGAAGAGTGAGGCTTTTTGCATAATTTGGACCAGATTCCCTTTCCATTGCTGTTTTTACATACTGACTTGTGCTTCTTATTTAGAAAAACACTCTTCACAAACCACTAGCTTTGAAAATCAGATCTATTTTTCCATCTAAGCTCTTTCACTTCATTACCTAAGTGTCTCCATCATCCTAAGTACCTAATACCTCTCATTATCTTAGTGAGTCATTTAGGGGTTGGCTATTTAATATCATTAATTCATTATGAATAAATATTAGGACTAAAATCTACTTTGCTCTGGAAGATGGAAAGCTTTTTTAATTTTTGAGGTCTAGGTAACTTAACAGCATATGAAACCACTGAAAAAGTTTAATTAAAATCCCTGAGTGTGAAACAAACAGCAGCTTCCCAATAAGATAAAATATTTTGCCTAATAGTAAACAATAACTATCATTTATTTTTAAATCAACAGGTGCTGCTAAGCAGTTAGATTAATTTATTTCTGAGGTCGGTTTCCTTCCACATTGAACTTTCCAGCTCTGTAAGGGAAACTTTGCCCTCAAATGTGAGGAAGAATACAGTCATATTTCCTCCTAGAGAAGGCACTTGTGTTGGAACAAGAGACAGGTTGGCCATATAAAAGCAAAGTGAAATGTGTTTGTTTTTCAATGTTCACCCAGTTTTGCTGACTGTGCAAAACGGGGCAAAACAATGGTTTCACTTTCCCACACTGTCATTTGGATGGCTACCATGTAATGCTGTGCTATGATGATGGAGCTCCTGTTGATGGAATTTCTTGTGTAGATCACAAGAGCACCTTTTACCTTCCCCAGCACAAGAGCTCCTATGTTTACACTGCCTTGGGACTCTTCTGATCAGAAGCATATACCAATAATTTTAACTTCTGCACTTTTTGCTTACACACATTTCTGAGTGTGTCTTCTATAAGACATCCTAGATGGACACTTCTGACTCTTCTACCTTGTAGGACAATCCAAGCTCAAGGATCTGTCTGCAGCATGTATGGGCAGGCCATAACCGCAAGCAGGATTGTGCAGCGAAGTCATTCAGCCTGTATCTGGTGATGCCATATGGGGATATCAGATGATCAGAGTCAAGTAAGCAAGCCATAGAAGTGCCTTACTAGAAGACCCTCATATTAAATATTGCAAGGAATGATGGGAAATATATGCAAAGTAAATTTGCAATGGCTCATGCTTTGTGACAAACCTCACATAGACTCTTTGCAAATATGTTGTAGTCCCTCCATCTCACATTTTTTCTGATACTAAATCTAATTTAGATCTGAACTAGGACTGAAAAGCACTGAAAATGCTGCTTTAAATTTGAGAGTCTGGGTGAAGAAAAGGCCAATTGCAGTTATTCAGAAAATAACTATCTTGATTGGATAGAAATTTGGAAGGCAGAGTTATCCATGTGTCTGCATCTTGTCTTCCTATATGTCTTACCACTTGCACAGAACGGTACCTAAAAGGGAAAAAAAAAGTTTTTTCACATTGGGCATGAGTAACATTGCAGAGCTCAGACAGTGTAGTACTGTATGGGAGCACGAGGCATGCTGTGTTTCAGCCTGAGCTCTCCTGATTCCCTTCTGACTGTGTAAACACCGGTCTTTCAGACAGGTCTGGTGCCTACTCTGTTCTTCTTCCTACCAAATCTGAGATCCTCTCTTGATCAGGCAGGAGTACAGGAACTCAGAAAGCAATTCTTAAAAAAAATCTACACTGTGCCTCTAGCAGGCAACCTTTCAGGAATGCTTCTGATCTGAATGTTGCTATACCCTCCTCTTCCTTTCTCTTCTCCCAGCAGCTTATTGCTATACAAAGATCATTTCTTATAGCTGTTTCTGCCTTTACTTTCAGGAACTCGCCTTGTTTCTTTATTTATCTTTTTTTTTCTGTTTCTTTTTTTTTTTTTTTTTTTTTTTTTTTTTTTTTTTTTTTTTTTTTTTTTTTTTGTTTCTTTTCCATTATTTCTATTAGCCTAATTCTTTTTGGCCTTATTTCTGCAAAATTCTGACTATCAGACTATCAGATACCTGACTATCAGTATATCTGTCTGTCTTTGGTCTCCTCATCCTCTATTCACAATACCTCTTGAAATCAACCTCAATGAAATTCAATAAAGTATTGTCTTAAAACCAAAATTCTTTCAAGCTATGTAATGATCAATAGATAATTAAGGGTTAAACGCTCCAGGTGGTCTAATCTCTTCTTCTCCCCTCACTGCCTCCATCCATGAAAAAGCTGTGAAGTGAACTCCACAGTATCTGCTCTGGCATGCCAGCTGGCCCCCTCACATGTATCTTCTGTTTGGCTCATCAGCACCCATAGCACATGGCTCTATGGTTCTGTCAGCTAGGAAAAAGAGGAAGGCAGGAACTGGGAAATTCAGAGATGTTCCCAATGGGCATGTCCTCCGTTGAGTCACAGTGGGAAAGCTGCTGTACCTGATGGAAAAGAGGCAGACACACATCCCAGCCAGTTCTGCTGCTCAAGAAACAATGGGCTATCTGTGCTAAAGAGTACTTAGGAGGTTCCTTGCCTTCTGTCACTGTCATTGACACTTCTTAGCTTTGAACTCAATTTTGATACATGTCTGTACCACATTGTGATGACCCTCACTTGATTTCTAGCCATGCTGTGTGGAAGAACCAGGGTTTATTTTACCTGTTGTACTTACCGCATTTGCAGGAGGGATAGTTATTGGTCAGGAAAGAACCTGGATTTGAGGACTGAGGAAAAAAGCTGTTGAAACGCCTCCTATACTTCAAATTCACAGGCACAGTTTTCTCTTTCAAGTTTTATTTATGTGATGGTTTTCAAATCTGTAATGGTACATTTGTACAAGTCAACAGAGAGTTTGGCAATGCATTTTTGGTTATTAAGTATGGAATAGAGATGCCAAAAATAAGTGCAGTGAACCTCTGTGCATATTATCTAATAAAAACATTTTTTATATCAGCGTGGGGTTTTTTTTCATTATAAAGGGTAAAATTGCTGATATATATTTCCAGGAAAATCCTACAGTTTTGTTTCTTAGCCAAATCCTTTGGACTATTTCTTTAAACCAAATCCTTTTCTTTCATGTAGATGCAAAGATCTGAAAGAAATAAAACCAAATATGGACCCAGCATTTTCAGAATGCACGAAATATTCCTTTCATCACTTAATTTCCCCAGAGTTTTCGTATGTGGATACTTACCCTTTTGTCAGAAATCTCTAGGGAGTTAGGAAACTGACTATCTCATGATCGGGAGCATGAACCAATGTATTTCTTCCAGTAAATAATATCTGAAGTGTTTACTGGAAAATTAGCTCCTCTTAGGTAGTACAGAACAGTGCAGCCTTGCAGTGCCCTTCTTATTGAAATTAATTCATATATCAAACATGTGGTAATCCCAATGAGGATGTGATGTGCGAAAGTGGTCTGGGAAGACGGGCTTGCTGTGCCTAACAATGCCGAAATGTTTTTTCCCTGTCCATTTACTTTAACAATGTGCCATTCTGTACCTCATAAGCACTTAATTTATTCCAACTCTTTGGCCTGACCTGTAATCCCCCCTCTCCTTACCCATCTGACCCATCTGTGTTTCATTTCCCACTCATCAGCATCCAAAGAGCTAGGCCTAGGCCCTGTTTGGAGCCATTAGACAGAGATTGGCACTGTTCCCTCTTCCTGCACCACATCCTCCGTTGAAAAAAATGACCATCAGATCGGAGAACAGAGCCTGCTTTGTCCCCAGCAACCAAGATCTGGAAGCACTTTCAATCATTTGCACTCTATACCCACTCAAATGCATTAATGTGATCAACATTGGGCCTGTTGTGGGCATTTTTTCCAGCAAATAGCTTGCTAACATTCCAGGCATGTACTTCCCTGAAAACAAGACCGAGACAGGGCCCTGAATATTCAATTGGAAAATCACCAAGAGCAAGAGCTTAGCTTGGCACGGCTGGTGTTGATTCTTAATAAGTGACTTCCTAAAGCTGAGGCATGGGGCTTACAGCTTCAATGACTTGTTTGAAAAATATTTTGTAGGTGCCTCATACCACTTTATTTCCTGTGGTATGCGTCATATTGTGAGCTATTCTGAGCCAGGCTGTTTAAGCACACTAACATTTTTTTCCAAGATTGCGGTGTTTAACTAAAAATGTGCTTATACAAGATGAGCTCATAGCTATTAGTGCTGATGTAGTTTTAACTACTTGGATACCAATAGCCCGAGGCCTAAAACCTGCTGAAAAGGGGGGAAACCTAAGAAAAAACCATCCTTCACAGTCATTTAAGGTTTTTTGAAGACAAGGCAATGGCAAAAATATTTTTAAAGTCAAATTTTCTTCCTACAGGATCTTTGCTGTAATAAATACATTTCAATCTCATTAGAAAGGCTCACAGTTGAAAGACCTACTGATATGAACAGCTGAGGAGATTTCAGACATCCAGTTAAAATTCATTTCTTTAATGTTTCTGCCTGTGCTACGTACATTGCATCCAGCAAAAGCAGCTTATATGTCCTTCTCTAGTGCAGCTGGACGAAGTAGGTACATCCTAATGTTTTATTCATTTGAATGGGTCTTTCATTGACATGGCTACCATGACAAGGCAAGTTTGACTGTGCTGGAGGGCGTCAGCAAAGATTTTTATCAAGGCACTCCATTGTGGAGGAGGGTGTTTGGCTGTCACAGCACTATTGTTCAGCAATGTGCTCTTATACGATTCCCCATTCTTCAAGCTGAGAGAAGATGGCAGCATTTTGCATGTGACACTTGAAATGTCAAGGGGTGGGATTTTTGGAGCTTACCTTGGTGCCTAAGGGGGAATATGAACAAGTCTGTGAGGTACTTTAAGGAGACCAATCAACTTGTTTCAGGGCTCATTTTAGAGATACTGCACCTGCCTGGATCATATCAGGTTGTGTCAGATATAAAGGTCTGAAAAAAAAAAAAATTAAAATAAAAAGGCTGTATATCTATATGAAATTTTTAGACTGTTCAGTTTTCAAGCCAAAAACTGCATCCTGGACTTGATTTGCATCTTGAAGTTAGATGTAGAAGAGATAAAATGGAAATAATCACAGGAAGGAAAACGGAAATAATTTAGTTTCCCAAAATATACTATGTATGAAGCAAGGGGAAGAAAAAAAGCAATGACTTGCAAATGAGAGATACCATGATCACTTTTTTAACCCAAACTATTTAAGAGACAGGGATTAAACTGTAGAATAGCTTATATAAAAGTACATTTGCATATATGCAATTTAATTTCGTCCAGACTCCTTTTTCTGTATTTCAGTGAAAAATAACTGAGACAGGATTTGCAGCTGAAAATGTCAACAGGAAGGTTTTTATCATTTGCATGAGAAGATCTATTTAAAAATTTTGTTGTTGACATTGTTTCTGTTATAAATGCGTACATGTGAATTGAATTCAGACCTAGTCCTAACAGGGAACCTAGTAGTTTCTTCCTGTATTACCTGAAAGTCTCCCGTATATTTCTAGCAACTCTGCTTATGTTTTTCTGTGGATTCCATAGTAATTTATGGCACTGTGTTAAAGTGGTAGTACTTTTTGTCGGCTTTCAAATGCATATGTTTGTACTTGCACATATGACTCTTAACTATGTAGATACCTCACAGGAGACACTAGTCCAGATTCTGTCAAAAAATTGTGTAATCGGTGATTATGCTGAACATCCCCCCACACACCCCTTACCCTAGTTTTTATAAAGAGCTCCCTTTCTAATGGGTTAAGATCTCAGTGGAGTCTACTTTCAGCCATAGTTACCCACAAGCTCCCTGCAAAGCAAATTTCAAAGCTTCAAATCCCTTTTATAATTCACTATGCTTATTACAAATTGTTTTGTATTATAGAAAATAAGCTTCCCAATTTAGAAAAGTAATTGGAAGAGAATGCATGTAATAGAATGTCATAATAACAATCTCTGTGATCAATCACAGTATTTCAGGGCAAATCTAGTAATGCTAGTGGTGTCTGCTGCAGTGGTGCTGAAGTTTACCCTCATGATGTTTAAGCTGATTTGAGTTTTCCCCTTATTTGGCCCCATAACAGAGCTTTAATGTTTAACATGGGCATAAATTCACTGTAGCCCTCAAGTGAAGACTATATTTGAGAACTGAATAGAATGCTTGAATTTACTCTCCAGATTTTCTTCCATGATCAACTAAAGTTCCATGTAACTTTCCTTCCCAGCGTAGTGCACACAAAATCTCAGGAAACATCAGGGCTTAATTAGGACCCTGGTTTATAGTTTCACCTGAAAAAATACATTTTAAAAATCATATATGTTTGGCTGTGCAGATTTTTTAGTCAATAAATTCTTGCTAATTAATCACATTAACAGCACTCCTTAAAAGTTGAACAAAATCACAAAACAAACCAAATACCCCATAAATATCATGTATAAAGAACTATTCACCAATGCATAAACTGCATGTCTAAAGACATTTACAAATATTTTTTCTTTTTCTTTTTCTTT